>JAVXUM010000021.1:9291416-9298916 GCA_035590655.1 Pouteria glomerata | reverse complement strand
GATTGTATTTCTTGTTTGGATTGTAATATGGTATTTTAAATATAATGATATAGGGAAGGGAAATTATCTCAATTATTTTACTCTAATTTTTAATTTGGTGTCAGAGCTTTAGAGTCCACCAAAAAAAAAAAAAAAAGCCAAAACCCCTAACGGCAACTGTTCACATTGCTAGCGTACCTCCAATCATTGGCGGTAGTTGTCGCCCTGACCAAAGCTTTGCCTTCTTATGGTGACCATAACGATCAGCAATTGAAATCTTTTGGTGTTCAAACGTGCCTCCACACACTGGTGAGAGCTCCTGAGAGTACATTTAACGTGGCTAATTTTCTGAAGCATGTGTTGGCCTGTGAGCCTTAGTCACACTTTTTGCGACCTCTGGTAGTGGTCGCCTAATGTAGGTGGTTCTCCTACCACTATTGTTCTCGAACTCTTTGGTTAAATGCCTCGTAGTGCTCATCTCGCGTTGCTTGGTGCTCATATCTTGTCACTTGGATTGCTCAATTGATCAATTGCTTGTTGGTCGATACAGTGTTGGTCAATTATTCGATTAATCATTGCTCAATTGGTTCTTGGTTCTTACTGATTGCTCGGCAGGTTCTCAATGCTTGCTCGATTGGTCTATGCTAGTTGTTTGTCTTTGATTGGCTGGTCGTTCAATTTCACATCTCACGGTAGATACCAGATTTATTTGGTTTTCATTATTTGCAGGTATAATCGCTATTGATCATTTGAAGTCTTTCTGAATTGGTCCCTGGTTCAAGTGTATGTATTGTTCAGTCTGATAGTCATCCCATGTCAAATTCTAGTGAGAAATTGAATGGAACTAATTGTTTGACATATTCTTATGCTGTTCGAATCTTTCTAATTGTCAGACAAATGGAACACTACGTTACTGATTCACCTCTAAATTTTGAGCTCCCACTCATCCGCAATGGCACGCTATTGATGCCATTGTTATGAATTAGTTATGGCGTAGCTTGTAGTTTTTTGTGTTGCGCGCACTTTCATTATGTGATACTTCAAAAGAAAGTTGGGACTCTCTAGCCGACTCTTCTTCCTAGTGTAGTAATGTTTATGAAATATTTAAGGCTTATGAGCAATTCTTCTCTTTTCGACAGAAAGATCGCCCTCCTTTTGTGTATTGTAGCACCCTCAAGGGTCTTGGTAATCATTTGTTATAGTTTTGTCCTTTTCCAAAAATTAAGACTGACATGATTAAACGAACTTATGACTATGTTACTTCTTGCTAGTCTTGACAACGGTCTTCGTGACTATCATGATCAGCTTCTAGTTAGGGGAGATAATTCCTCCCATGGCAAATGCCTACTCTCGCTTATAGAGCTCTTTTTTAGGCCACCATTCCCGGATCGCATTCTTCCTTCTAGTAGTTCTGATTCTATTGCTTTGGTTGGCAGTTTTGATGGCCTCAACTCTCGTGGTGGTCCTCATAGCAATGGTAGAGGCTTCGATCATGGTATAATGAATGATTATTGTGGTGTCACTAGTTGCACAGAACCATACTGCTGGGAGAAGTATGGTCATCCTCAGCATACCCATATGTTGTTGTTGAATCCATAGATTCTGATTCTAGTCCCATTACTTCCTAGTGATTCTCTAGTAGCCTATATTGATTCAAAGAGTCCATTTTTTGCTACAGACTTAGATGCTATTGTGTAGGTGTTCGCATCTCTCGCTTTTCCGGTTTCACTAGTGCTCTAGCTCATTTAGGTAGTATTGCTTGTTTTTCTGCTTCATCTACTCCCACTAGGTCATTGACCTCGAAGCAACTACACGTCTCAGGTAACTCGTCCTTAATTTTTGATCTAGCTAAATCCACACATTGTATTACCTTAACTAATGGGTCTTGCTGACTTGTTGCTGGTAAAGGCATTTTTAGCCACCTTGTCCTCAATTTCGAGTCTTTATGTTTATAAATTTCCATTAAACTTATTATTTGTTAGATAGCTCACTAAATCTTTGAACTGCTTCATAATCTTTTCACCTCGTCCTTATGTTTTTCAGGATCTCAAGAAGTAGAGGATGATTGATTTGGGGAATGGACTTTATTACCTTGACCCTACCAGTTTTTTATTTTATATTTTGTCTTTAGTGCATCTGTTTTTCCTTTTTAATGGCACTGTCACATAGATCATCCATCTTTGCTCAGCTCAAGTTGACAGTTCCCAATTTAGAAGTTTGTTTTGAGTCTTAAATGTAAGGTTTGTCAACTTGGGAAATATCTCTGTATTTCTTTTCTGAGTCATAGTGGTCTTCATCAAATTGAACCTTTTGATGTATTCCATTTGAACATTTGGTGTCCTTCATGAACTCTAATTTTAATGGATATTAGTATTTTGTTATATTCATGGATGATTATTCTTATATGACTTGGCTATTTTTAGTAAAAAATGGCTCTAAATTACCTACTATGGTTTTGTATTTTTATAATAAAAGTCTCGCTCTGAATTACCTACTATGGTTTTGCGTTTTTATAATAAAATTCTTACTCAGTTTGGCAAGCGCATTGAAATTCTTCGCTGTGACAATACCTTAGAATACATTAAATCTTTTATGGATGTATTTTGTGTTGAGCGAGGTATTATTCATTAGACTACTTGTGTTCTCACGTCTGAACAAAATAGTGTTGCTAAATGCAAATATCATCATTTGTCAGATGTTGCTCGTACCACGAGCTTTAATATGAATGTTCTCAAACACTTTTCAGGAAATGCTATTTTGATCGCCCACTATGTCATTAATTGTGTTCCTTTTGCTACTCTTGGTAATCAGTCATCATTTTCTCTCCTTTATCCTTTAACCCTTTCTTTCTCTTTTACTCATACATTTGGTTGTGTAGCTTTTGTTCATAATCTGGATCCCGGCTTGGACAAACTCTCCCATTGAGCTCGACAGTATATCTTTCTTGGTTATTCTTGTACTCGAAAGGAATATCATTGTTATCGTCCACCTTCCTAATAGACCTTCGTGAGTGTTGATGTTATTTCTTTCAGTCTACCTCTTATTTTCCTATAGAGGGGGAGTTAACTTCGAGTCTGACCTTGGATGTTCCTATCCTACCTACTTTAGCTCCTAGTTTGCCTACTCCAACTTCTAGTTTGTCTCCTTTGCGAGTGTTTCAACATCTTTCTCGTTCTACACCTACTGTTCCACCAGCTCTAGGCGATTCTACACCTATAAATCCTGACTCACTTGAGTTAAATATTTCAACCTTGGATGACCCTATCCTTTCTACTCCAGCTCTTAGTTTGCCTCCTTTGCAAGTGTATTAACGTCATTCTCATCCTGCTCCTACTGTTTCACTAGCTCCAATCGACTCTACACTTTGGATCCTAAACCACTTGAGTTACATGCTATTTTCTGCTTTTGAGTCATCTGAGGATCATATTACTACTTCTCTTGAGCCTAAGTCCTTTTCCATTGATAATTTTCCCATTGTTTTATGATGAGGTAAACGTACTTGTACGAAACATCCTATTGCAAACTTTATTTCTTATCATCGTATGTTAACTTGTCTATAATCCTTTGTTTGTGCATTGTTCTCTATTTCTCTTCCTACCTCCTATGAGCGGGATTTATTGTCACCAGACTGGAAGGCAAGAATGGATGAGCAGATGCATGCATTATATCATAATCATACATAGGAGCTTACATCTCTTTTACCTAGAAGGTAACTAGTGGGGTGTTGACAGGTGTATTGTATTAAGTATTTTCTAGATGGATCTATTGAGCGACTTAAGGCTCATTTGGTTGCTAAGGGATACACACAAACATATAGAGTCGATTATCTAGAGATCTTCTTAGTGGTTGCTTGTCCTAATTCAGTTCGTATTCTTCAACCAAATAACAGTAGTAGTAAGTCTTGGCTTTTATTTCAACTCGACATTGAAAATGTCTTTCTACGTGGTGAGCTTCAAGAGAAAGTGTATATAAACAGGCCACCTAGATATGTTATCTCAGGCAGTGCGCATCTTGTTTGTTGCTTGAACCGAGCGCTATATGGCTTAAACAGTTCCCATGAGCATAGGCTGATTGGTTGAGCAATGTTCTTCTAAAAAATGGTTTCAACAGGTCCTTATTTGATCACTCAATGTTTATACAGCAGTGATCTTTTGGTACTATAGTGCCAATTGTCTATGTTAATTATATTATGCTCGGGAATGATGAGAAGGGTATTTCGATATTGAAGCAACGCTTAGTAAAGCATATTCACACTAAGGATCTTAGGGCTTTACATTATTTTTTAGGGATTGAGGTTGTCCATTTCTCCAAGCGTATATCTCTATCTCAAATGAAATATGTCCTGGATTTGCTATCTAAAATTGGACTTTTGGGTTCTCAACCTGCTGATGCCCTTATGGACTCCTTTGCTAGGCTTGTTTTTAAAGCAGTGATCTTTTATTTTTTTTTTTATGTTGGCTGAGATTGTCATCTTGTGGGAAAGTTAATTTATCTCATCATAACATGACCTAATATTACTTATGCTGCTAGTGTGATTAGTTAGTTTATGCATGTTTCTCCTCAACCATTTTGATGTTATATATTGTATTTTGAGGTATTTGAAAGGTTCTTCAAGTAGAAGGTTATTCTATTGACCTTTCACCACATTGAATATTGTAGGATATACAGTAATACAAAGTGGGCTGATAGTTGTTTTGATAAGAGATCTAATTCCGGATATTGCACTTTTATTAATGGTAATCTTGTGACTTGGCGTAGTGAAACAAAGATTGTTGTGGCTTGTTCTGGTGCTGAAACTGAATATCATGTCATGGCTCATGCTGCTTCAGAGATGCTTTCAATTCGTTTCATTCTCCATGATTTTAGCATTAATATTTCAACCCCGATATTGATGTACTATAATAATCAAGCTGCTATATTCATTGCCGATAATCAAGTGTTTCATGAACAAGAAATCATGTAGAAGTGGATTGTCATTTTATCTGGGATCTCCTATTTAAGAAGGATGTCACTAGTCCAGTTATAGGTACATATTCTCAGTTAGGTGACGCACTTACTAAGCCTTTGGCTCGCTTTCTGTTCTAGCAATTTTTCTCCAAGTTAAACATGTTTGATCTGTGTGCCTCATCTTGAGGGGAGTGTCAGAATATTCTAAGATATGTAGTTGGTTTAGCTTGATTGTCTAGTTGATTTACTCAAGATTGTATTTTCTTTTCTGGTTGTAATATAGTATTATAAATATAATGATAGAGAGGGATGGGAAATTATCTCTCAATTATTTTACTCCCATTTCTAATTATCCATTTGGCATTTCAGTCCAAATGTTGAGGGGATTATGTGTCATTAATCACATGAGGGTGGTGTTTTTTTCCTCTCTTATTTTTTTTTTAAGCAAAAACATAATAGGGTTAAGTATAATTACCCGCAATATTGTTTTTTCTTTTCTATTTTTATTTTTTAATTTTTATGCTGTCACTAGTAATTTGCATACTTCTAAACATAAGGGGGATTATGATTATGAGCTTTAAAAGAAGCAATGTATGAAATTGCATACTTGCAGGTACCATTCTGAATCTGGTTGGCAGACTTTGTTAGAGGTAATCGTTGAGCATTATGGATTTGAGGTTGATCAGTCTTCCATTACTATATTCGTCTGCCTAATTCCAGTTATCCTTGATGCATGTGTGAAGCTCTGGGTATGTCCTACACCTGAAATATAGAATTTTATTTTCATGTACTTTTGCATGCCGGGAAGTGAGAATAAGATTTTGGCAATGTATGAGGATCACCTCTGTTTATTGAATATTTATTAATTACTATTTTTTCTACAGACTATTCTAAAGTCTACAGAGAAATTCCTGTTACTTCACCAAGGGAAATGAGGTTTCTGAGTAAAAACAAGAAAAGAAAAAAGTTTCTACTTCACTTAGTCTAAAACTTCCCTAACATCCATTTTGATCTGTTTCTCACATAATATTCCAAAATGGGTACTTGAGTCAATTGTTTGATGATGTTGTTTAGATTAAAACATGGAAAAATATGCAATTGGATTCTCAAAAAATTCAGCTGTCTCCATGCTCTAAAATCCGCAGTTAGCTGTTACCTGGGCACATCTAATCCAACAAGTGTTTCTGTAGATTCAATTGGTCGAATCAGATTGATTTCAATGTTGTTATCAGACTCCAAACCAGGAGTACTCCCGCTAAGATGCCATCGTATAGGTTTTTCCACATACTACATTCTTGTCTCTATGCTAAAAGTTATTGTTCTAAACATTGTTTGTATCCACTGTTAATTCATTCTGATATCTTAGAAGCCAATTTTTGAGCCAAATTGGATTTCTATTGCAACTCTTCACTTTTCCTTGATTTTAATATCAAGCAATTTCAGTAGTAACTCTAGCTATCCATTTAACTTACCATGCAAGTTAAGGTTAAAACTGAGCAAGTTTGCCTACACCATGAGGCAAGGCTAGAGACACCATTTGACTTGTACCTTGGGACTTTGGATTCTTGTGACTCGGTGGTTAAGGATGAAGGTCTCACTATGGCACTACATCCCATAGGGGTTCTAGTCATCCTCGGGCCAGTTTTCTAGATAAAGGAAGACAGACATTATCCAAAATGTAACCATTATGAATTTACCTATGAGGAAAGGACTCTCATAGTTAACTTTATCTGCTTATCTTTGAGGATATGAAATATTCAAGTTCTATCTTCTCTCTCCAAATATCTCAGATAAGCCCATGTAAATCACAGAAACTATTTCTATCATATCAGATTCCATCTAGTATCCCTATTACCCCCAGTGCAACCTGATGTGTTTTTCCTGCACTTTAGCGATGTAATTCCTCTATACATTTGACCGAAAACAAATTTCCTTTTCTGGGCAATACTACCTTGAATGCAAGCAAAAACATACAAAAATAAGCAGAAAGAAACACAAGTGACAAATTATTGCCCTGTTCAATTGATGAAATGGCCCTCTTAGGTTTTGATTCTAAGAGCTAAGGCATCTCTCTCATTTCAAGTGATTGGGATGGGACAGGAGTAGAACCTGTAGTCTTCATGTCATGAGCATGATGAATTGACCAATTGCTCTACCTGGATTCTGCCCCTTCTCTTTTTTTCACTATTCCCACCCTGGCTCCTTGCTTTTGGCACTTGATCTGGATATTTGTTTTTGACTTATGAAATTGTTGGACCATTGTGATAAAGTAATGCAAATTGTGTGGATTGTTAGATTGACTATTCAAGCAGAATTTAAATTCTGTTTAGCCCCCCGAATCCTGCACCTGATTTTAATAAGAACTACTCAGATTTATGGTTGAATGAGCTTTACCCTACTTGCATCTATTATATATTGCGTTCTTTTGAAAAAATTTGAAAGTGGTGATTGAGAAATTTCTTAGGTGTGTTGTGTAACAGGATTAAAAATCTTGTTTGATTCTTGCAAACATCCAACTAGACAGTTATTCACTAAAGGTCCCTTTTTTTCCTTAGTTGTAGTACAACCGGGGGG
>JAVXUM010000021.1:9172471-9198294 GCA_035590655.1 Pouteria glomerata | reverse complement strand
TGAATATTTTTTTTCTCCAGACGGTTGCTCCTTCCTCTTCCCTTCTTCCCCTTTCTTCCCCCTTCTTTTCTTTGCTTAGTGCTGCATCAGATTGGGTTTAAATTTTGATTAATTAGGTTTAGCTCTGATACCAAATTGATGCAGTCTAACAAGTTGAAAGCAAAGATAGAGAAAGATTAAACAAGAAAAAGAGAAGACTTAAAGCTAGAGAAAGAAGAAGTAAGCAAAGAAGAAGAAGAAGAAGAGAAAACTCAGGCAAACTTAGCCAAATTCACTAATATTCAATAATTAAATCCCCAAACCCTAACAATCTCAGTCGTTTGAAAAGGCTAAAAATTCTTCTAAGATAACTAAAAATAAAATACCTAACATAATAAGAATAAAATAAAATATAATAAAATCTCATTCAAAACAATCCTAAAATCGAATCTTCCATAAAAATGTTAATAAAATAAACTAACGTTTGGATTTGCATCACTTAGGCTATCCGAGCAACATCAGGTTAAATCACTCTAGCAATTTCTTGATTCCACTACACAAGTTAAAACCTTAGTCCATTAAATAGCTGTTGATCTGTAGAAAATTTTCATTCAGTTATGTCTGCTTGTGTATGATTTTAATGTTTATCAACCGATCTAGATGAGCTGTCCCTATTCTTTTGTCCATCTATTGGGGTGCCCTGGCTCCAAATACTAACACAAATTCTCATGTTGTCTATCATGCAATGTTTTTCCCACAATGTAAACTTCTTGCAGTGAGCATTGATTATAGTTAGGTTCCTTTCTCTCTCTCTCTAATAATATTTTTCCTTTTTTGCATTCTTAAAACAGATGATTCGACAATCGAAGCAGAAAGTAAGTGATCACAGCTTTTGCGTGGATTATGCTGCATTATTTCGAACATTATGCAGAAAACACTTACCTCATGTTACTACGGAGATTTTACTTGAGATGAAATCTGAAGGTTTTCCACTCAACAGCTCTCTTCTGTCAGGTCTGATGCTATGCTATGCAGATAATGGTCTTTTCCTTGAAGCACGTGCAATTTGGGATGAAATTATTAGCGGTTCTTTTATTCCTAACATTCAGATAGTTTCAGAACTCATTGATGCCTATGGGAGGATGGGACATTTTGATGAGGTGACCAGAATTCTGTATCAAGTAAGTTCAAAGGATTCTAACTTACTACCTGAGATTTATTTAGTTGCTCTCTCTTGTTTTGGAAATCGAGGACAGCTTGAGATGATGGAAAATACACTTAGGGAGATGGTTTCAAAGGGTTTCTCAGTGGATTCGGTTACTGGAAATGCTTTTATCATATATTATAGTATCTTTGGTTCTTTGACTGAGATGGAAGCTGCATATTGCCGTCTTAAGAGGTCTAGAATTCTCATAGAGAAGGAAAGCATTAGGGCAATGTCACTTTCCTACATAAAGGAAAAGAAATTCTATAGTTTAAGTGAATTCCTGAGGGATGTGGGTCTCGGTAGGAGAAATGTGGGAAATCTTCTTTGGAACCTTCTACTCCTGTCTTATGCAGCCAATTTCAAGATGAAAAGCTTACAAAGAGAATTTCTGAGAATGGTTGAATCTGGATTCCATCCTGATATTACAACATTTAATATTCGAGCTTTAGCTTTTTCAAAGATGTCTTTGTTCTGGGATCTTCATGTCAGCCTTGAACATATGAAGCATGAAAGAGTTGTCCCCGATCTTGTGACTTATGGTAGTGTTGTCGATGCTTACTTGGACAGAAGATTGGGAAGGAATTTGAACTTTGCATTGGGTAAAATGGATGTGTATGCTTCTCCCCACATATCAACAGATCCATTTGTATTTGAAGTTTTGGGGAAGGGGGATTTTCACTCAAGCTCTGAGACATTTTTGGAGTTTAAGAGGTGGAAGGATTGGACTTACAAGGCGCTAATCGCAACCTATGTCAAGAAGAAGTACCGGAGTAACCAAATATTTTGGAATTATTGATGTGTGCAATCTGGATGAAGATTTGTGAATGTATATATTATAACCAGTTGCCTGCTTATAAGATCTCAACTTAATCACCGCTGCGATCACCAATTGCCAGAACACAAGAAGGTGAAACATAAAATTTACTTCCATCTGTTTACCGTTTAGGTAAGTCAGTTCCTTTACCCTTGTATAATATCATCCTTCTATCTTTGTTTGGCTGGGATCATTCATATGTGACCTTTGATCAAGGTTAATACCAAATAGTTTGTTCCAACTCCCAACTTTTGGAGCTTTTGATCTTTCTAGTGATTATTAATCCATATGGAAGAGAAACCGAGCAGGCCATAAATTTGCATGAGATTTGGATTGACACTATTTAGTTCTTTCCTACCATGGTAATGTGTGTTTTGTCTAAAATGATTTGAATTAATTATTAGAACTTTTTTGTTAGTTTGTGTTTCCTTTTCTCTTGTCCTTCTTCCTTCCCCATACATCTTGTGTTGCAAATTTTTCTCTATATCCAAAATGAATAAAATATTAGATTAATTAATTTTTTGGTGAAACTTTTGACTTGTATGATCTTCTTAGGTGATTTATGTTTTGCTCCAAAGGTGTTGATTTATTTATTATTTAAAATAGTTTTTTTTGATTTCATTTATATCTACTTCAAAAATTATTAATTTTAACCTCATTTGAAGCTAATCAAGTGTTTATATACTTTTAACTACAAGTTTTCAAAATATCTTTGAACTTATAATAGTAAAAAATTAGTGGTTAAAAGTTAAAATTACCATTTAAATAGGTAATTAACGTATAAGGGGATAATTGTCATTTTTCTTAATTAATCTAGTCCAGAGGTATGTAAAAAAAACTCGGGAAAGCTTTATTTAATGTTCTATCATATTTAATCAAGTATGGGTGTAGAGATAACTAAATTGAATTGAAAAGATGAAAAATTGTGCATTGTATTAGGGTTCTTGTTCCTATTTATATACACAAGAGTCTTAAGAAACTATACATATTAGGAAATCAGGAAACTGATTATTTTCCTACTATATTTACATTAATATCTGACACTCCCCCTCAAGCTGGAGTATATATATTATATGTTCCCAGTTTGGTACAAATGAGTCTTACTTTAGATCCTCCAAAAGTTTATTTTCAAATTTCATATGATTTGTTGTAATTGTATTCTGTAAAATCTTCTCTCTAGCAAAATAACATTCAACTTCATTGTGTTTGGTCTTCTCATGAAACATTGGATTAGAAGTATGAATAGCAGCTTGATTATCACACAGTTATTCCATGGGTTGTGAATAATGAACTCCTAACTCCTCTAACATATGTTGTATCCATATCAACTCACAAGACGTATGCGCCATAACTCTAATTCTGATTCAGCACTTGATCAAGCTACTAATGTCTGCTTCTTACTTCTCCAAAGAAACCAGATTACATCCAACAAAGATACAGTATCCAGTCATGGAACCTTCTATCTCATGGTGACTCAGCCCAGTCTGCATCAGTATACTCTTGAACTAAGGTGTGCCCATTGTCCTTGTATAATAAGCTTCTACTAGGTGCACCTTTCAGGTATCTTAGAATTCGAATAATTGCATCCCAGTGACAACTGCGAGGTGAATCCAAAAACTGACTAACCACACTTGTGGCAAATGCTACATTTGGTCTTGTAACTGTCAAATAATTTAGCTTTCCAACTAGCCTGTGATATGACTAGGATCATGTAATAACTCTCCTTTATTTGCCTCCAGCTTAGTATTTGAATCCATTGGAGTGTCCATTGGTTTAGAACCTAACATACTAGTCTTATATAACAAATCAAGAACATACTTCCTTTGAGAGAGAGAAATACCTATTTTTGACCTGACAATCTCAATTCCTAGGAAATATTTTAACGGACCCAAATCCTTCGTACTAAATTTGCTTTGGAGGAAGCTCTTCAGATCAATATTGCTTTGTGTGTCATCACCCGTGATAACAATGTCATCTACATACACTAGTAATCAAATTCTGCCATTAGATGAATGACGATAAAATATTGAATGATCTGCACTATAGCGAATTAGACCAAACTAAGTGACAACGGTGCTAAACTTGCCACCATGCTCGAGGAGAGTATTTTAGCCTATATAATGACTTCTTCAATTTACAAACTAACTCAGATTTCCCCTTAGCAACAAAACAAGAAGATTGCTTCATATAAACTTCTTCAACTAAATCACTATAAGGAAATGCATTCTTCACATCAAGCTGATGTAAAGACCAATGACAAACCGCTGCCAAAGAAATAATAAGACGAACAGGGGCAATTTTTTTTTTTTTTTTGGGTGAGTGGACAGAGGCAATTTTAGCAACAGGACAAAAGTTCTAAAGAGAAAAACTGAAACTAAACTAAACTAAACTAAACTAAGCCTTTTCCCACTAAGTGGGGTCGTCTATATGCATTTGACGACGCCAACCAAATCTATTAAGGGTAAGGTCTCCAAAAAAAAAAAAAAAAAAAAAACTATAAACTTGTGTATATCCCTTTGCAATTAGACGAGCTTTCAGTCTATTAATAGTGCCATCAGGCTGAACTTTAATTGTGTATACTCTATGACACCTAACCTTGGACTTACCAGGAGGAAGGAAGGGGAACCAATTTCCAAGTACCATTAGCTCGAAGAGCAGACATCTCTTCTTGCATAGTAGAACTCCAGCCAGAATAAGACAATGCTTTAGAAATAGAGTTAGGAATAGAAACAGAGGATAAAGATGTAACAAATGACAGATAAGGAGATAATGCATCATAAGACACAATGTTAGAAAGAGGATGAGAAGTACAAGTGCATTTACCCTTTCGAAGAGCAATAGGAAGATCTAACTTGTTAGGAGGATTGGATGTCATGAGGGAAGCCGATGGTGGAGCACATGAAGTTTCAGGTGGAGCAGTCACTGCACGACGTTTGGTGTAGACCTGTAAATTAGGGTGAAACAAGTGATGAGCTGGATTTGGTAGATTGGAAGGATTGATTGAAACAGGTTCAGTAGAAAGAAAAGGTAAAGGATTACTCTCATCAAGAATAGCTGAAGATTGTGATTGAGTGAAAACAAGGTAGACTCAAAGAAAGTAACATCAGCACACATAAAGAAGCAATTAAGAGGAGGATTGTAGCAACGATATCCATTTTGTGCCCTAAAGTACCCTAGAAAAATACATTTATGAGCACGGGGATCTAATTTATTAGATCCAGGAGTCAACTGATGGACAAAAGAAACACACCCAAAACTCCAGGGTGGAACATAGTACAATGGTTGGTTTGGGAACAACATAGAATAGGGAGTACTGTTATCAAGGACAGATGAGGGCATCCAATTAATTAAATAACATGCAGTTAAAATAGCATCACTCTAAAAAATTTTGGGAACATTCGTGTGAATTAGAAGACAACGAGTAGTTTCAATTAAATGCAAATTCTTTCTTTCAGCAACCCATTTTGTTGTGTGTGGGAACAAGACAATTGGTGAATAATGCCCAAAGAGGGCATAAATTCAGTAAAAGGATTAGAGAAATATTCTTTGGCATTATCACTATGAAGAATTCGCACAGGCACACCAAATTGAGTTTCAATTTCAGCACAAAAAGATTGAAAAATAGAAAACAATTTTGAGCGATTTGTTATTAAATAAATCCAAGTAAGTCTTGAAAAATATCAACAAATGTGACAAAAAACTTAAATCTCAACTCTGAAGTGACATGACTAGGGCTCCAAACATCTGAATGAACCAAATGAAAAGAACATGATGACCTTTTATTGACTCAGGAAGTAAAACACACACAGCGATGCTTTCCTACTTGACAGGACTCACAATTTAAAGAATTTAAATGACCTAGGCTAGGACATAATGATTTCAGCTTTTTTAAAGAGGGATGACCAAGGTGACGATGAATCTCAGCAGGAGAAGCAATGGTAGAACAAGCTTTAGGCCCCATAGTATCAAGGTGGTAGGCTCCTCCAGCTTCATGCCCTCCTCCGATCATCTTCCTTGTCATATCCTGAATAATAACAAAATCAAGAAAGAATGTCACTGAGCGATTATGGTTCTTCGTAAGTTTACTAATAGACATTAGATTAAATGGGAAAGAAGGAACATATAACACTGAGGATAAAGAAAAAGAATGAGAAGGAATCACTGTACCGATACCACTAACAGACGTTGTAGAGCCATTGGCTAGAGTAACTGCTTTTAGAGAATTAGAGTACTGAATGTCAAAAAATAATGTGGATGCTTTGGAGAGATGATTAGAAGCACCAGTGTCTAATTCAAGGAGTAGGAGAATGAGTGGAAAGACATGCAAGAGAATTACCTTGAGGAGTAGTAGCAAGGGAAGCAGTAGGAAGAGAGGCCTGATGAGCTATCTAGTGCTGTAAGAATCTTGAATACTCCTCTCCTAAAAGAGTCATTGTCTGAGGGCGCTTACTCGCGTTGGAGACTTCTGTAGAAGGATCAAAAGAGATAGCATGTGCCATATGTGGAGGTCTGCCAAATAAATCTCAACATTTTTCACAAACATGTCGGAACCTTCTATGAATTTTTTTTTTTTTTACTGTTATTTAATAAAAATATATGGTGTTTGGTGTCTAATTAAAAATAATTGTTAAATTACCATTAATGAGAATGCGGTTTGAAATAGCGTTTTTAAAGAAACTGAAAACACTTTTTGAAGAGCGTTTTTTTCTTACTTTACATGCATTAAAGTAGGGTTTTTAGGATAAACACAAAAAGCGCTATTTGAAATAGCGTTTGCAAGTATAATGATTGAAGGGAAGACGCTTTATTAAATAACATTTTTAAAGGGATGAAAACGTCAAATGAAATAGCGTTTTCAATGCAGACAAAAAAAATAAAAAATAAACCGCTGTTTCAAATAGTATTTTCAGTTCATATGAAAACGCTATTTCAAATAGCGTTTTCATTAACAGTATTTTACCAGTTATTTTTAGTTATTTTTAATCAGACCACAAACACCAACTAATTTAATTAAAAAACAGTAGGACCAAAAAAAACTCGATTTCCACAATTTGTGCATTTTGGTCGCAATCCTTTGCCATGACATCCTCGTCTGCCACGACCACCTGCACGAGTACCACGATTATCATGACTGTTAGAGGGAGATGGCAGTATTTGGCTAGCAAGAGCAAACCAAGAGGTATCTTGACTGACTACAGAAGAATCTCACGATACAGACCTCATAACTCTGGAATACGTCTCAGTGAATGAAGAAAGAGATGTCCAACTAAGTATCTGAACTCTCACTAGTTCAAACTCAAGATAAAGACCAGTGAGAAATCGAAGAACAACTATCTGTTCACGTTGCTTTAGCATCTCATTCATATCCAAGGGTAATGGCTAGATAGAATTTAATTCCTCAGAGATTCGTTTTAGAGGAGCAAAGTAATCTGTAACTAACTTGTCAGATTGTTGCAGCTAAAAAAACTTACGAGACGGATCATACATGCAAGTTAAGTCACTAGAAAATAGCAAGCGAACTTACTCCCAAATCTCTTTACATGTATCCAAGTGAGTACACATATTAGTCACATGAGGTTCCATAGAATTCCAGAGTAAACTAATAGGATATGCATATGTCTGAACCCATGTATCATAGGTAGTATCAGTCGATAGTGGAGGTGAAATAGTGAGGTGTTTTTGTTTTCCATATCCCGTTAAAGCAATTTTAACAACTTTAGATCACTGTATATAATTGGTTCCATTAAACTTTCTTGTAGTGAGTTGGGTAATAGGCTGAGTTGAAATAGTAGATGAGCCAAATGTGCTGGAATCTGATTTAGGTTCTATAGTGTCGCAGTAAATAAATAAGAAGACTTACTCTTATCTAGTGGAATCAGATTAGGTACCGTATCAGAACAAATAGCCATAACAAGAGCGACTAACGAGTACCAATTGACAATGACAATGAGTGAACGCTGTAACAGACAGATAATCAAACTTCGAAGTTGCGAACAGCGAGCGACTCTGTTCTGATTGGCGATTGAAGATGATCGTCGCTAGGTGGTGGACGATCGACGTGGGGCGATGATGAATAGCAATCGGTAGTGACAACTAGTGTGAATGACGAACAAGCACTGTGACAATCACCAAGGGAGCTTCTGACAAGTCAACAAGTGACACTATTAGAGAAGCAAGCGACGAGCAACGTTGTGCATGCCAACAGGACTGGAACAAGCGACATTGTTCGACTTTGTTCATGCCGATGGGACTAGACCAGGTGATTGTTTACACCGACAGGATTGGATTGGACTGATAATTTCTAATGACTAATGTTTCCTCATGGTAACATTGCTCTGATACCATGTAGAGATAACTAAATTGAATTGAAAAGATGAAAAATTGTGTATTGTATTAGGGTTCCTATTCCTATTTATATACACAAGAGTCCTACTACTTAGAACTATACATACTAGGAAATTAGGAAATGGACTATCTTTCTACTATATTTATATTAATATCTAACAATGGGACAGTACTAATTTCACAAGATAAAGGTGACTATTCATCCGAAGACGATTTTTCCAATCTTCAATTTAAACGTGGCCTTCAATTTATAAGCTACTTAAATTTTCTTTTGATTTCCCAATCCAACAAAAGTAATTTATTTAGTTTTATTTGTTTTCTTTTTGGGTCCTTTGCCTTCACAAATCCAAAACCAAACAAAACAACTTTGATTGAAACACTAAGATGCGCCATTACAAATTTTCATTCCCAATAACATTTCTTCAACTCATCTTGTTTTTTTTTGGTATTTTGGTTCATTTCTTTGTTCATTCCCTCACATCTATCAATTTTATTATGAATCTGGTGGAGGATCTACAATATATATTTTCAACTGTGACAATCAAGAGTACACGAACAACATGAGATAATGTCTAATAATTTGTTCCATGTTAACTTTTCACAAGAGATAGACTTAGGATCACTGTCAATTGGCACAACAAATATAATAGGAGTAGACTTGGTACAATTAGTCTTAATCTTAATGGGATTGACAACAATAATAGGTAAGAGTAGGAGATAAATTAAGT
Source organism: Pouteria glomerata (assembly GCA_035590655.1). Classification (NCBI taxonomy): domain Eukaryota; kingdom Viridiplantae; phylum Streptophyta; class Magnoliopsida; order Ericales; family Sapotaceae; genus Pouteria; species Pouteria glomerata. The sequence goes on along the minus strand of JAVXUM010000021.1, from coordinate 9,189,221 downwards.
AGTGAGCAACAACAGAGGCTTTGGACCCAGACAATGAATAAGGAGAAATTGAATAATGCTGATAGAACCTTTGATACCAACCAAGGAGAAACTCAACATAGAAATCAGACTCGATCCCAACAACGAGCACGAAGCAATCAAATTATCAAGCGAGCGAAGATGAGTGGATAGCAATCAGGACATCAAGCAAGGGGCTATTGGAGGTTGCTTACATTAGGTGACCCTTGTTGAGTCTCGCCGGGAAGGTGACTAATGAACACACATCGATACACGAGCTTAGAAGCTCTGTGAGTGAGATTTAGTCCAAGAAGCTCCTACAGCAAGTCGATGAACGTGGTCAGTGGTGCTAGATGAGCTTTGCGGTGGTGGTGGACGACAGTTAGGGCTGTCAATTGGTTGGATTTGGTCTAGTTTCGATCTGAACCGGATCCAAAAATATTAGCTCAGATTTGATATATTTAATTCGCGACCCAACAAATCTAGATCCATTGGATTTAATGATTAATGGATTTGGTTTTGCATTGATTTGTTAGACCAATTATTTTGAACATCTTTAAAAGTGGAACATAAATTATATTATGTAATTGTTTTGATTATCTTTATTTTCATTTAATGCCAAATAAAATACTAATGATTGAAGCCTATTTGGTAATATTGCCATTTTTCTGTTTACGTTTAATTATTTATGTTCAAAGATCTCCTAGAATCTTTGTAAATATATATGTACCATTTTTTTTTGGTAATTAAATATATATATATATATGTACCATATTTGATTATGTGCTATATTTAGTTAATTGAGAGATTTGTGGGTTGATGTAGAAATCTTAGGAATCAGTTTTTATTCTCCTCTTAATTAGGAAGATTTATTGCCTTTTTCTATTTCCTAGGAGAGATCTATAAATACATGTACATAAGTGTATAATGATAATTCAACCCATTTTTATATTTTATTCTCTATTTTTATGGTATCAGAGCAGCAAATAAAATCCTAGGGTTTGAATATGATTTCTCTTCCCTAAGATGTCTGACCTCACGTCCGAGGCAAGCCAGTCTCTTCAGCCACCTCAGTCTAACCTTCAAATTGTCTGGAGTCCGTCTGACAGCCATCCTATTCAGATTACTACAATCTGATTAAATGGTGAAAATTTCCTTTGATGGTCACAATCTGTTCGCTTGTACATCAAGGGGGAGGGGCAAGGTTGGCTATCTCACAGGAGATACAAAGAAGCCAGACGTGAATGATTCAACCTATGCCATTTGGGATGCTGAAAACTCAATGGTGATGACATGGTTGGTTAATTCCATGGTTGAAGAGAGAAGGGCGAACTACGTCTGCTACTCTAGAGCCAAGGAATTATGGGACAACGTTTCACAGCTGTATTCTGATCTGGGGAATCAATCCCAAGTATACGAGTTAATCCTTCGATTTGTAGAAATTCGCCAAGGTGAGGATTCTGTAACAAAGTATTTTAATTCTCTTAAAAGGATTTGGCAGGACTTGGACTTATTCAACAATCACCAGTGGAAATCACCCGAAGACTGCAATCAATACAAGAAGATGGTGGACATTGGTCGAATCTTCAAATTTCTTACAGGTTTGAATGTAGAATATGATGAGGTCTGTGACCGAATAATTGGAAGAAATCCCATGCCTCCAATTGGGGAAGTATTTGGAGAGGTACAAAGAGAAGAAAGTCAGAGATATGTGATGCTTGGAAAGAAAGCTATAGGTACAACCAAGTTTGCAAAAGTGTCAGCCTGGGCCACTCTTTAAGCACAAGTTAGCCATAGGTTGTCCCAAAACCAGCGTGTAAGAGACAAAAACAACCTACATTGTGACTTTTGTGGAAAACCGCGCCATACTCGATAGACTTGCTACAAGTTGCACGACAGGCCACCCAATGGCAGGGCAAACAAATCCAGTGAACAGAGCACACCTGCGGCAAATGAGGCTGAGTCATCTTTGTTCAATAAAGAGCAATTAGATCATCTTCTTAAAATACTAAAATCCTATCCATCACTTAATGCTCCTATCGGTTTTATGGCACAAGTAGGTAGCAATTCTCTGGCACTTTCTGTTCTTGGAAGAATCGGTCCTTGGATCATAGATTCAGGGGCCTCCGATCATATGACAAGTTGTTCCCAATCGTTTGGTTCAATTATCTGTGTTCTGGTGTCGAAAAAGTCAGAATAGCTGATGGTAGTTTTTCACCCATTGTAGGCAAAAGACACATTAAAATTCAAAAAAATCACTCGAAAATCAGTTCTACATGTTCCAAAACTTGCCTGTAATCCTCTTTTTGTTAGCAAATTGTCTAAAGACTCTACCTGTTCCTTTCTTTTCCTTTCTTCCAATTGTGTTTTTTAGGACTAGAACTCGGGGAAGACGATTGGAACTGCTAGAGAAATAGATGGGCTGTACCACTTTGATGAAACTGCTTTTGGGAATAAAAAAGCTGATGGATTAGGAAGTACTAATTCAAACTTTGTCTATGATCAAGTTATGTTATGGCATAGGAGACTAGGGCATCCTAGTTTTTCGTATCTTAAACATTTATTTCCTGAATTGTTTAAAGGGATTAATTGTTCAAAATTTTATTGTGAAGCTTGTCATTTGGCTAAAGACCACTGTGATTCATTTCCAATAAAACCCTATTTTGCTTCAAAACCATTTTATTTGTTTCATAGTGATGTTTGGGGCCCATCTAAAGTTAACACACTTTCTGGCAAAAAATGGTTTGTAACCTTTATTGATGACCACACAAGAGTATGTTGGATTTATTTGTTGGAAAAAAAGTCCAAAGTTGAACACGGTTTAAAGATTTCTTTTCTTATGATTGAAAATCAATTTCAAACAAAAATTGGCACTCTAAGAACGGATAATGGAACTGAATATTTTAACAAATATTTGGGACCATTTCTCTTGGAAAAAGGCATCATCCATCAATCAACTCGTCGTGACACACCACAACAAAATGATATTGCCGAAAGAAAAAATAGACATTTACTTGAAGTTGGTAGGGCCATTATGTTTTCAATGAATGTCCCTAAATATTTCTGGGGTAATGCACTCTTGACTGTTTGTTACTTAATTAATAGAATGCCATCTCGAGTTTTGAAATTTGAAACACCTTTACAGGTTTCCCACATCTCGGATAATCGTAGATCTTCCTTTAAAAGTATTTGGTTGCATTTGTTATGTGCATATACCAAGTATTTTTTGATCAAGATTGGACCCAAAAGCTGATACATGTGTTGTTATGGTTATGCAGCTAATAAAAAAGGGTACAAATGTTTTAATCCAGTTGCAAAGAAATTTTTCGAGAGTATGGATGTAAGCTTTGTTGAGGATCAACCTTTCTTTCAAAAAAATTTTCTTCAGGGGGAGAACATAAACCAAACCAAACTAAGTCTTTTCCTACTAAGTGGGGCCGGTTTTATGGATTTGACGACGCCAATCAAATCTATTAAGGGTCATATCCTCTGTTAAATCCATGTAGGCCAGGTCATGTTTAATAGTAACTTTTCAACTACTCTTGGGTCTCCCTCTTCCTCTCCCTCTCCCTCTCCTACTCATATCAATCTCCATACTTTCATATCTTTTAACAGGTGCCTCCGTTGGATGCCTTTTAACATAATCAAATTACCTTAGTCGATTTTCTCTTATTTTAGCTTCAATCGGTGCTATTTCTACTGTGCCCCTAATCTTTTCGTTCCTAATCCTATCTCTCCTAATGATCTTGCACATCTATTTTAGCATTCTTATCTCTGCAACTGCCATCTTCTGAACATGATTATGCTTTATTGCTTAATACTCTGATCCATATAACAACGCTGGTCTTACTACCGCTTTATAATACTCTCCTTTAACTTTGAGGGGAACTTTTCGATCACACAAGACATCTGAAGCACTCCTCCATTTGGTCCACTCAACCTGAATCCTGTGACTTACATCAGTATCAATCCCTTCATCCTACTGGACCATAGATTTAAGGTATCTAAATTCTTCTTTTTCTACAATCTTTTGAGTGCTTAAACTTACATTTATACTACTCGTTGTCCTATTTTGATTAAACTTGCATTCTATATATTTCGTCTTGCATCGACTTAACCTCAACCCTTTTGCCTCTAATGTTTTCCGCCACAATTCTAGCTTAGTATTCACTCATTCTCTCGTCTTATCTATTAAGACAATATCATCTGCAAATAACATACACCACGGCATCTCATTCTGAATATGTCTAGTAATCTCATCCATAACTAGGGCAAACAAGTACGGGCTCAACGCTGAGCCTTGATATAGACTAGCGTAATAGGAAAGTCTTTAGTCTTTTCGCCAGCCATCCGTATAGATGTCCCCGCTCTATCATCCATGTCCTTTATCGCCTTAATATATGCTACACACACTCCTTTCTTTTCTAATACTCTCTATAAAACCTCCCTTGGAACCCTATCATAAGTTTTTTCCAAATTAATAAACACAATATGTAAATCTTTTTGACCTTATTTGTATTGTTCCATTAATCTCCTTAGGAGGAAGATAGCCTCCATGGTTGATCTCCCAGGCACGAAACCAAATTGATTCTTTGAAACGTTTGTTGTCCTTCTTAATCTTCTCTGAATAACCCTCTCCCATAATTTTATCGTTTGGCTCATGAGTTTAATCTCTCGGTAGTTTATACAGTTCTGAATATCTCCTTTGTTCTTGTATATGGATATAAGAATACTTTTCCTTCATGCATCAGGCATCTTCTTTCTCTTTAGCATTACATTAAAAAGTTTTGTCAACCAACTTATGCCATCCTCCCCAAGTACCTCCAAACCTCAGTAGGGATACCATCTGGCCCGACTGCTTTTTCATTTTTCATCCTTTTCAATACTTCTTCTACTTCTTCCCTACTGCTTTTCCTATAGCACATATGATTCAATTCTTCCATAGAAGTGGTAAGCTGCCCCATATGTATGTCACTATTGTTGCTTTCGTTAAATAACTTGTAGAAGTAGCTCTTCTAGTGCTCCTTTATCTCCTCTTCCTTTAATAATACATTTGCATCCTCATCCTTAATGCATTTAACTTGGTTTAAGTCCTTGATCCGCCTATCTCTAGCTTTAGCAAGCTTGAATATCTCTCTTTCGCATTTCTTAATATCGAGTCGCCTATATAATTCCTCAATTGCCTTTGCCTTTGCCTTTGCCTTTGCCTTTGCCTCGCTAACTATCTTTTTGGTTTCTTGTTTTACTTTCTTATACCTCTCCAAGTTCACTTCAATTCTATCTTTTTGCCAGAATTTTTGGGAAACTTTACCTATTTCGGAGATGTCTATACCTTTGATTAATCCTGTTAAGCAATTTTTTGGGAACACCTGTTAGGAACATGGAAACTAATACTCTTAATCCTACCTTGCCAGATGTTATCTGAGATAGGGAGAGAAGTACTTCTAACAGGCCACAATCCTTAGTCTGAGCTTCAGGTTTATACTAGGAAAAGGTTTCCCAAAAGTACCACTGCTCCAGTTATTCCTCTAGTGGATGTTCAATCCAATCTGCCAAGTGATGGGCCTATAACTCAGAGTAACCTTCCTTCTACTCCCCCTTCTCCTTTATCTCTTGATTCACCGAATGCGTGTTCTTTTGATCTTGATCTTCCAATTGCATTAAGAAAAGGAACTCGAACACGCGCTAAACGCCCTATTGCAAAATACTTGTCATTCAAAAGGTTGTGAAACACTCATAGAGCATTTGTGTCTAGGATTTCTAATCTGTCTATTCCAAAAACTGTTCAGGAAGCATTGGGTGATCCGAATTGGAGGTTAGCTGTCATGGAAAAGATGAATGTTCTTAGGAAGAATAACACTTGGAGTGTTGTTGATCTACCCAAAGACAAGAACAGAATTGGGTGCAAATGGGTGTTCACAGTGAAGTGTAAAGCTGGTGGAAGTGTGGAAAGATACAAAGCGAGACTCGAAGGATTTACTCAAACTCATGGTATTGACTACCAAGAGACTTTTGCTCCTATTGTTAAGATTAACTCTATTAGAATACTTCTTTCTCTTGCAGTTAACTCCAACTGGTCACTTCATCAATTTGATGTTAAAAATGCATTTTTGAATGGAGACTTACAAGAAGAAGTATACATGGACTTGCCACCCGGATTTGAAGATAGATTTGGAAGAGGTAAAGCATGCAAATTGAAGAAAGCTTTATATAGACTAAAGCAGTCTCCTGAGCTTGGTTTAAGCGTTTTGGAGATGTTATTAGGAGGCATGGTTTCTCACAAAGCCAAGCTGATCATACCCTGTTTTTCAAACATTCCACTGAAGGTAGAGTGGCTATTTTGACAGTATATGTAGATGACATAATCATGATAGGTGATGATTCTCTTGAGATCAGTAACTTGAAGAGGAAGCTTGAGGCTGAATTTGATATTAAGGACCTGGGAAAACTAAAGTATTTCCTTAGAATGGGGTTCGCAAGATCCAAGGAAGGAATTTTTATCAACCAACGCAAATACGTCCTTGATTTGCTCAAAGAAACAGGAATGACTGGTGTAAGGCAGCAGATACTCCAATTGAGCCTAATCTGAAATTAAAAGCAGCGGTAGCTAATGAAGTGGTGGACTGAGAACGTTATCAAAGATTGGTTGAGAGACTAATATATTTGGCACACTAGACTTGACATAGCATTTGTAGTAAGCGTTATAAGCCAGTTCATGCATTCACTGAGATCCACTCACTTTGAAGCCGTGTTCAGAATTTTGAGATACTTTAAAGGAACTCCAGGGAGAGGACTTTTGTTCAAAAATAGAGGCCATCTTCAAGTAGAGGCCTACATAAATGCAGATTGGGTAGGTAATATGAGTGATAGAAGATCCATCTCAGGTTATTGCACCTTTGTAGGGGGAAATTTGGTTACTTGGAGAAGCAAAAAACAAAGTGTTATGGCAAGGAGTAGCGATGAAGCAGAATTTTGCTCTGTGGCACATGGATTTTGTGAAGTATTATGGATAAAAAGACTACTAGAAGAGTTGAAGGGGTCTATACCATGTCTACTGTGACAACAAGGCCGCGATTTCTGTAGCTCATAACTGATCTAGATTGAATCCACTATAATTGGATCCAGATCGGATTTTCTGATAGATCTAATATAGATCAGTTACATTGATAGGCTTATGGTTGATGACTTGTACGATGTTCGAATGAAGGAGCCGTGACAACAACCAGGTCTTTTTTTAATTATTATTGAAGGCTTTGACACTAAGTTGGAAGAAAGAAATAAGTGGTTTTGGGAGAGAACAAAACTTCTTCTCCTCCGTATTGTGCTTGTACTTATAGATTACACTAAATTAGGTATTACAATCAAATCCTTACAAATCACAATCTCTCAAAACCAAATATTTATTTCTTCCATCTGCACCTATAAATTACCTTTGCTATCACAATGTGTCTACTGTAGACTGGTTAAGAAGCACAATTTATTTGATGAAGTTGCCATGTCTATATCGACACTAGTTGAATGTATGTTCAGACACATACTAGTACTAATCTAAATTTGTTGAATTGTTTTTTTTTTTTTAATTATTATTATTATTGTTGTTGTTGTTATTAATTTGAGTACCATTCGAACACTTGGGTTGCAATTGTCTATATACGCTTCTCTTATTTAGAGAAACGTGAAACACATTGCAATTTTAAAAAAGATAATGAATTATAATAATCTTTTGTGCTAATTAATCTCTGTGTTTGTGTGTTTTTTCTTGGGTTATGAAATTGAGAGGGCATAAGATTAAAGCTTAGACATGCATAACAAAGCCTCAATACATTATCATTCCTTTGAAATGCAAGGCATTTTTAAATCCCAAAGTTATTGTTTATTTTACCTTTTTTAATCTGCCAAAAAGGATTTGGTAAACAACTTCGAAGTTTATAAAAGCATTGTAATAACATGCATCTTCTTTTTATTAAAAGAATATTGTGATCATTTGCAAGCTTTGACAAGGCCAGTTAACAGCTTTGTTTAAATGCTGAAGAACTAACTGAAAATCCTTGTTTTCCTTCGGAAATCCCTGAACAATACTGCATTGAATATCTTCAAACGTTCAGCCTGTAAGAAATAAGAATGTTGAATGAGCTTCCAATAAACTTTTTTAACTTTCAAATGAGATGATTTTATCTAAAAAATTTGGAGTTCTTCCTGATTTGTACATACTTGATTACTTGTCTGAAGTGAAAGATGAATGAAAGTTGCTCTGTGAACTTTGGTATCCAAATAGTTGCACCTGTGGGTCACTTATCATCTCCTGCAAAAATATATTAAACAAATCATAAAATTTAGTACAAATAGCAAGGAATACAAAGTGCAGCCTTTGTTCCTTTATTAGGAACTCACTTGAGATGTTGCAGAAACTAGGCTCTGACTTGTTGAGCTCCTTGCAATAACACCACCCATCATTGGGACACGGTTGGGCATATTATCTTCCGCAAGGACTCTCAACCTATTGAGTTCAGGTAAAACAATGGTCTTAAGATCTGGTCTATCCTTGCGCCTTAGCTCTGCACACTTGAGAGCTACCTTTACAAAGCTCAAGGCCTCTTCTACTGGCCAGTCAGCAACAGCCGGATCAAGCATTTCCGCAAAAGTACCCCTCTCGATGGCTCGTTCAACATGACGAGTCAAACCCATTGGGGGCCTGGCTGTGATTATTTGGAGGAGCATAATGCCAAGCGAGTAGATATCAGACTTTATTCCAAGCATGCCAGTTTGTTGGTACTCAGGGTCTATGTAGCAAAATGTTCCGGCAGTTGAGGTCATGCGATATTGAGTTACGCTGTCTGTGACAGATGGAGGGACCAGCCTGGCTAAGCCAACATCACTAATCTTGCTGACAAAATTACAGTCGAGCAGAATGTTTGCAGGTTTTAGGTCACGGTGCACTAGAGGTTCTGGCTTTTTCTGGTGGAGGAAAAGAAGACCAGTGCCAATTTCTGCAGCAATTCGGAATCTTAGTTGCCAAGGAAGAACTGCTGTGTTCCCTCGCCTGAAGAGTCGATCTTCTAAGCTTCCGTTAGCCATGTACTCGTAGACTAGGCAACCGTACTCTGGGCAAGCTCCAAGGAGAAGAACCATGTTGGGATGCCGTATGCAGCTTAAGACTTCAACCTGCATTTTAGCATATAAAATGAGCACTCGGAAAAGCTCCCTTTAAATTGAAATCAGAAAATAAAAATGGTTGGCCCTTACTTTGTTGCTTCAAAAATGAGAATATTACTAGAGCTGTCCATCTGGCTTGTAGTATTCAAATAAGGGCATTACATTGGTTTAGTACATATACCATATAGACTAGGTTAGAGGCAGGGCTCAGAGGCTGATCATTGTTTATAAATTAACTCTTAGTTTTATTTATTTAATCAGTTTGTTTCTAAGCTTCTACCGTATGTGTTTACATGCTTTTGTTAGTTGTGATCTAGCTTTCTATGCATTTTATGTTCTTTTATTTTTTCAGTTAAGTTGTAATTCAAGGGGAGAAAGTCGGTAATATGTTTCCTGTACATATGGTTTTTAGTTGTTCCTAACCTCTTGCTGAAATTGTGCTCTTCCTTGAGCTGCATCCGGACGAAGAACTTTTATTGCAACAGGGGTGTGATCCAGAAAACCCTTGTACACTGGTCCATAACCTCCTTCCCCAATTTTTCTAGAGTCTGAGAAGTCCTCTGTTGCTGCTTCAATCTCTTCTATGGTGTATTTACGATACCTCTTATCATGTTTTGCCAGCGCATCTAGTACCTTCTTCTTCTCCTCAGACTCCTTGAATGCTCTCATTTCAGCACTCTTTCTTTTCTGCCCTTCCAGTTCAGCAATCCTCTGAGCTGCTTCTGCTGCCTCAATGGCGGCCTTAGTCTTTGCTTTCTCTTTCTCTGCAATTGCCAATGCTGCTTCCTCAGCTAGTCGTGCTTTTTCTAGTTTTTGTTGTTCCTCAATTTTCCAACGATGAAGTTCCATTGCCTGTTACAGTGGTAGTAATTTAGAACTCACGCTTGTGCATGCTTTAGTGCTAAAAATTAAGTTGTTCCACATCAGCTCATAATAAAAGTTACTTATCCCATATAAGGTATGGATTTCTCTCACCTTAACAGCTAGGTTTTGAGGTTGAGACACCTACTCTTATGTGTTATCGGGCTTCTTTATAGAAGCATTAAAATTAGGCTTTTTATTCTAAATTTTAAGGTATATTTTCATGTATCTTATTTTGTGTTTCTATAAAGCTTTCAGCCAATGTTATGATAAATGATCAAATATATGATTGGTAAACCAAACTAAACCAAACCAAGCCTTTTCCCACTAGGTGAGAAAATTACCAAAAATAATAATAATAATAATTACCAAAAAAAAAATATATATATATATATATGTATATGATTGGTAACCAGAACTTCAGAACCAAAATTCAGTACCTTCTGTTTTGCTGTGAGTGCTTCTTTACAGGCTGTGCTATACAAGTCCATTGTCTGCTTGAGCTCTTGCTTGAGTCTTCGCATCTCAGCTTCCACATCATCCTAGAAATTTAAAAGGTATTTTATTTTGATCCCATTCGACGACTTCTGTCATAATTTTAAGCAATTATTGTTTTTTCCTTTGGCAATGTATTCAACAATGCATTAGCACATACCATTTGTGATGATGACCAAGTCATACTGGCACTTTCTGAGCTGTTTGAGATATAACATGGATCAGATAACTTGGATGCTGAGAATTGGGACCCAAAGCTGCTTCTGTTGTCTGTATCGGAGCCAAATGAAAGCTGAGGGGCTGCCCCCAAGTCATGACTGTCGAAGGGGTAGGCATACATGCATTCAGTGCTTGGTCTCCCGGAGCTAACAAATGATATGTCAGAATCACACATTGAGAGGTCCCCGCACGATCTATTTGAATTTTTGCTTCTGTTGAACGGTGACCTGTATTTGTGCTCAAGAAAGTTATTGTTATTATTGTAGTTTCTGTTTCCTGGCACATTAGACTTAAAACACCTAGTTCTTACTATTATTTTGACAAATCTATTTGCATTTTATAGATGGGGTGGCTTAAGGATTGCCTAGATTAGTTAGCACTTGACCTCAATCATTTGGACCTGCAAAGCCACTTCTAGTACTATTGATTAAGCTTTTTCAGGAAACAACTAAGCTTTGATTTGTCTTGCTATAACTCCAAAGCAAAGGTTGTATGTATTTCTTCAGGCATTTTAATCCGCTCTTCTTCCTAGTGTTCTCCCGAATTAATGTAGAATATATGCTTACTTGATATCTGCGTCTTCCATCAAATTGCGAGGTGTGAAGGGCGTCCTCTCAGCTGATGAGGCTGAATTGGGAGACAGAAAATTTCTTTCTATTAGCAACGACAAAACCAGATCATAAAGTGAGAACAAGCGTGGTGATGATAGTTATACCGACCTCTTGCACTATTGGTTTGGGTGGGATTTGGATCTGTTGAAGTGAGAAGAGGATTGCGTTGGTTCTGTAATGGCCGGGGAGGTGGGTTTGGGACAGGGATGGAGGCAGATCTTACTGATGCAATTTTGCCTTTGTTGATGACATATACACTGCAGAATTCTGATGCCCCTTTTGAGACATTGGTCGGAACATCCGAACCTTTGAATTTTCTGTCGCCAAGTATAGTCGGTCATTGCCATGTCTTCCATCAAGACCGTAATTACACCATGCACAGCCAAACAAACAGCTACACAAGGCTGGCTTCGATTTATGGAGGTTGTGTTTTTCTTCTGATATTCTTAATATTGTGTGATTTTTTTTTTTTTTTATCCCATTAACTACTTTATCATATCGTGCAAATAATAATAATAATAATAATAATAATACCGCTACACTTGCAATATTCTTGATTTATTCAATAAACCTGCTAAAGGAACAAGTCAATAAGTTAAATAAAAACCAAAATACCCTATAAAAACAAAATAAGATAACTACAAAAAATTCCCCCCCCCCCCCAAAAAAACTTCTCATGGCAATTAATAATAGTACTAAATCAATGGCAAATCTCTTCTCTATTTCTAATTCACCAATGGAAATGTGCCGCCAATCAATGAAAATCCATCCAACCGTAAAACCCTCCGTTTATTTTGTTTTTAGTATATGTTTTTTTCCTCCTCTTTATTCTTTCTTGTACCATCCCCTCCCATCACAATTCTTTTTTTTTTTTTTTTGGTAATTGCTCCCATCACAATTCGCAGCAACCTATCTACCTAGCTATAACAATCCCTTACTCTTGCAAAGCCATTGCACTCCCATCAACATCACATGTGCCTTTTTAGTTATTTTCCTTTTTTTTTTTTTTTTTCATTCTTCTCTCCCTCCTGTTCACAATTTCATCATTCTTTCCCTGCTGTTATCATCTTTATCTCCGCTCCAAGAAAACAAAAAAATGAGACATCCAATTATAAGGTCATACCTACTAAGACACTGACTTCATCAATTGCATTAACTTTTTCAGCTCAATCGTGCAAGGACAGCTGATTATTGGAATAAGTGGCATAGATCATCCTTTTTTTTTTTTTTTTTAATCGGTAAGTTAGATCATCCTTTTCTTTCCCGCGATAAGTAAGCATAGATCATCATATACTCAGCTTATTCTCAAATTTTTAAGAATGAAGGGAAATAAAACCTTCATTATTGAGTCGAATGGTATAATAATTTATAGTTGAGAACACTGCATTACTAGTTGAAATGATTGCTGCTGGTTTTTTCTGTATCAGAGAGGGATATATATATATATATGTTGTATGTGAAGATGATGAGTACATAAAGTGGTTATGTATATATACCTGACAAAGCTATTCTTTGATGGAACACCAACAACCAGATTCTCAATCAAGTTGACCTTAATGTATTCACAAATGGCTTTTGCTATATCCATGTCTTCCAGGATCACTTCATTGGTTTTTATCTGCACCGAATAAATGCCATCATATCATCGCATAATTGCTGTTAGAGTTGTAGTGCATATTTTTTATAATCAGATTCTAGTAAAATGATAATTCGGACACTTGCTTGTTTAGGTTTACGGGGATGCAGGGCTTATGTCGATTCAGTACTATAGTGCAGGAATTTTCTGGGGAAAGTTGAGATGAGTACTTGCAGTTTAGAAACTCGCTGGGAATGTCACTAGATTTGTTAGGAAATCCAGGAATAGTGTTTTGCGATAAGATAATTTCTTGAATAGCTCGTTGGATGATCACTTGGTAAAAATAAAGAGTGTGCAAGGCTGTTGAAAGCTCATCCTAGCGCGTGGCATGGTTTCATATTTTTTAGGATTTCATTTAAATTAATTTTGGATTGAGTTTCTTGTTCCTATGTGTATGAGATACATTGTACATCTCAAGGTATCAATGCCTTTTTTTTTTTTTTTTTTTTTATCTTTGAATTGAGAGAAAAACTAAGAGTAAGATATGAATGGTTTCTCTAAGGGTCTTTTTAAGGTTATTTCTTTTATTCTTGTAATTCTTACTCCATTGTTGGAGATTTACAGTGAAAACGTGGTATACTGTACTCATACTAGTAGACATGCTGACAAACTATGTAAATCTTCAACTTCTTTTGTGATGTTTTTTTTTTTTTTTTCTCTTTGTTTACCTATAGGGTTGGAAACGAGCCGAGCCTAGCTTCGACTTGTTCAAGCTTGGCTCGAGCTTTCTAAACCAGACTCGAACTCGAGCTTGAGCTTGCTTTTATATGCACTTGAGCTCGGTTTGTTAAAGAAGAACTAAAGCTCAAGTTCGGCTCGCGAATAGCTCGACTAAATCAAAAAGTCCAAAACGACGTCGTTTTAGTTTAAAATATAATAAATAAAATATTATTAAAAAATATAATAAAAATATTGTCTAAAAAAATTAAAATATTATTAAAATATATATATATATTATTTTTCGAGCCTGCTCGCGAGCTTTCGAGCCGAGCTTTGCTAAACTCGAGCTCGAGCTCGAAATCTAAGCGAGCCACAATTCAAACTCGGTTCGAGCTCGTTTTACTCACGAACTGAGCTCGAGCTGAGCTTTTTTCGAGCCGAGTTCGAGCAGCTCGCGAACAGCTCGATTCGTTTCCACCCCTAACTACAAACATAACCCACTGGTGGACATAATAATTAATAAAGACATGTGTTTTGTTTTCTACGTTTGATTATTTATCTATTTATTTATTTATTTATTATTATTATTATATTATTATAATTATTATTATTTTCATGCTACGAGAAGTAGGGCTTTTGAAAAGAGTGATTAGTGCTTCAGAAATTTGAGTGGTAAACAGTACAATTTCCCACTTCATGTCTTGATCACAGATATTGAAGATGACATGACAAATTGGGAAAATTTTCTTCATGGATGCCGCTTAAATCTTTCTAATCTTCACGCAATCCACTCAAGAGCCTATCTTAGATAAGTGATTTTACGTTTTGAAGGAAACTTGGGGGTGTTTATTTTATTAAAAAATTTTAAAAATTTTTAAAAGTTATTTATTTTTTATCTCATTACACGAATTACGAACTAATAAATTATCTTATTTTATTTCATTTTTTATCATAAGAATTACTAACCAATAAATTATCTTATTTTATCTCACTTTTTATCATACCAAACACCCTTTCATCGCTTTTCATTTATATGGTTGTTGTACTGAAGAATCAAAGCTCACCCAAATTATGAAAAGTAATTAATGGTGTGTTTGGTTTACTGACAAATATTAAAAATTTTTAAAAATTTTTAAAGGTTATTCACTTTTTATCTCACTACACGAATTACAAACTCACAATTTAACTCACTTTAACTCATTTTATTTCATTTTTTATCAATCCAAGCACTCTCTAAGGTTGAGTGACTAAGATATTATTTTTAAATATAATTTATGAAATATATTTTTGAATCTACGAGAATAAGAGAAAAAACACCAAATTTTATATTTATGAATTAAGTTAAAATATGAACTTACAAGCCTATTCATATTAATAAAGATTCTTAATCAATTCTAATCTTAATCTTGCAAGATTACAATACCACCTTTAGACCAAAAATAAAAGATTAATAATATAACTAAACATGTCAAATAATCATTAAATAAATAAAAAAGAAAATTTATTCTAACTTTGCGTAGAAATTAGCAAGACCTGAGCTCTACTAGGCTTGCTTCCAAACATGAAGCAATTTCTCTTTTGTCATTCGAAGTTCCCATCTTATCTTTGAACAAAAATAACCAGAGACGAATTTTTGATTTTTGCAACTTGGTGTTCGGACTTGAAAAGTTACATGGTCAAAAGTTTGAACCCATCCTCCCTTGTCGATTTTGCGAGAGTGAATGTTTGCACAATTAAAATAATATTATTTTACTATCTTGACTTTTAGTTAGCAGCTTCAATAGTCCTAAATAAAAACTCTAATTATTGGGATAAGCGCATTCACATTTTTTTTTTATTTTCAAATCGTGTTTGAAATTATATAAAATTATAAAAATTAATATCTCGTACTTTATGTAATAAGTAAAAAATTTAAATTTTATAATCTTATAATTTATATTTATAAAAATTTATAAAATTTTATTTTATTTTACATCAAACGATGCCAAAAACAGGAGCTTGTGTACTATGATGTCATTTATTTTAATTAAGTCCAATTGCTTAATAAAAATTTAGTAAGACAGTTTTTTATGTCAATCTTTAGTGGAAAATAAATTAAAAAAACAAGAATAAATTTACTCAAAATTCAGAGTGGTAAAACACCAGTAAAACCAAATAACCTTTGGAATTGCCTTAACTGAAATTTCCAAAATTTGTACACATCACCATACGAAGTACCAACAAGAAAAAGAGAGATGAAAAACTAAAGCAAAGACAATCCATAACCATAAGATGATATCATGCAGTACGCATAAACCCATTACACTATCTTCAGTGTCCCCCTCTTAATTGGTTCATTGGAATATCCATACAAAGACCCCCACGAGTACAAAATGACCACCATTTCCAGGCAACAACCGTATGTGTAGCTCTCCTCCTCCTCTCTCCTTCTTCTTCTTCTTTCACCATATTCCTCTGTTTTCTCCATGCTTGCTTATTTATTTGCTTGGTGAATCTCAATAATTCCAAAGATAATCAATCTCCATTTGTCCAACGGAAGCTGATGAAGCCTCTGGAAATCCGAATTGCCTCCTTCCCATTTCAAGATTCGACACAACCGAGGAGATCTCAGTGTTCCTATTATGATTCTCTGTTTTGAGACTCTGTTTCAAGTTTGGGCCATAATTCTCGAGCAATCCCCTCAGAACTGCCTGGTCTTGGATTGAAATTGAACCTGGGTGTTGCAGATTTCCCTGAATTTGAGGTAGTTGAATGGGATAGAAGGAATTTGGAAGTGAAATTCTTGGAAAATTATCAGAGGGATTCAAAGAGGAAGCAAACAGAGGATTGTTAATGTAGTCAATCATCTCTTGCTGGTTTTTCGGAATGTCAACTTGATTGGAGAAGCAGGACACGTGAACAGACTCGGACACAGCTGGTTTAGCACTGCCAGCATATGGTGAAGAATCCATCAATGGAGGCAGAACCGGACCCAATTCGTTCCCCACAGAACTCAATCTAACCAAACCCGAAATTGGGATTTTCTTTCCACCAGAACTCTTTTGAAATACCCTACAAATCACCCACTCATTCTGCCAAAAAAAAAAAAAAAAAAAAAAAAAAAAAGATTTAAAGAAAA
>JAVXUM010000021.1:9135217-9146788 GCA_035590655.1 Pouteria glomerata | reverse complement strand
ACAAAAAAAAAAAAAAAAAAAAAAAAAAAAAAAAAAAAAAAAAAAAAAAAAAAGCTTGTCAACCGCCACCTAATGGATTCCCTTTTCGTACAACATGGCGTAGCGCTCTTGCGTCCGTGTATCTCGAATCAGTGAGTGGTTCTCCAAATTCTTTATCAGAAGATTGGACTATACACCCATAAAAACGTATAGAGAGAGGTGGGTATGTACTATTTGTGTTAGTTAATCAACTTCTTTGATCTCTCTTCTCATGTTGGAATCCGCCGATATTGCTTCTGTAATCAAACTAGGGTTTTACGGCCCAACTATGAAAATTTTGATTTTTTTTTTTTGGTTTACTTACCGGCTCTGCTCGTTAAATTTGTTTCTTTTGAACGAAATTTTTCTGCAGAACTGTTTTACGTTTCTCTAAGGTTGTGTTACTTCCTTTCATTTTCACGGGGACTAAACTCATTATCGAGCTTTCATTGTTTTGAGTAGGTGTTTTATTACAACTCTTAGATATATTTGAGTTTGCTTCCTCAGATGGTATACACAGAGGACGTATTTTTACATTCCTTTTGTGTGTGGATTTTTTCTGGATTTACGTGGATATGTTTGGTGCACTGGTTATTGTATTGGTACCATGGGTGATTACTACTGGATGGGTCACTAGCATATTTTAGTTTAAGCTTTATATTACATCTGACGTACTTTAAATTATATGAAATTCTGAAGGGTGCTCATTTCAGTTATCTTCAATAGTTCTTTGCTTTGAGCAAGGCAAAAATTATTGTACTTATGGGTTCATCAGCAACAGAGGCTCCTCCTGCAATGCAGGTATGCTTATTATTGCAACATACTAAATTACTGACTATTCTTTTTCCTTTCTTTAGTTGTTTTTGGGTGGATTTTGGGGGATTTTTATGCTTCATAGTTTTTTGGGTTGAAATATGTTGAATTCATTAGTGTTTTGGGGTTTACTTTTTCATGTGGTAAATGTTCATTCTTGGGTTCTACATGTTTAAGCTTGGTTGTTACCTGTGGTTAAGATCTACTAACCATTTCTTGTTTAAAAAAGGCATGTTAGCTGGGGGACTTGTGGCATCTTTGGCCCCAATTTTCTTTTTCTCTTTATTGTTTGTAAAATGGCATCAGATTTTTGAGTTATTAACTGCTTTAGGAGTTTATGAAGACTTGTAATACTTGTAAATTGTACCTGTTGTTTCCTATGGTATTTTGGGAAAGGTTTTATGTCACAATCTTATTGGACAGGAAATTTTTCTGGAATTCCGTGCTGGTAAAATGCTGATGGAGGGGAAACGTGTTGTTCCAGATTCACGTAAAGGGCTTGTTCGGATAGCAAGGGTATGAGAAATTAAACTCGAGTTATTCTTTCTTCACTCCAGTCCCCCTCCTTTTTTTTTTTTTTTTTGGGTTTTTTTATAAGCACTATCAAGAAATATTTGATCTACCTGCCAGCTATGTTATATGGACTTCGGTATGATGTGCAGCTAAGAGTTGGATCCAACTATACTCTTATTTAAAGATATTGCATACGCAAATAATATTCATGTATTATTCATGTAATTACCTTAATGACATTTTACCTCCTTGTGATTTGGACCAAAAACAATTGACCCCCCCCTTTTTTTTAAGTGAACATGTATCCCCCTTATGATTTGGACTAAAGTGAAAAATTGATAGAAATGAAATTGTGAAATTTAATTAAATTTATGTCACATGCGCCATACAAACTTATATGTAGTTATCCAAAAAATGTAGTTTGGATACATAAAGGCAAATTAAGTCTAGCTAAAAAATAAAATATGTTTCATTTTAACATAAAAATGTGTGAAAATGTATTTTTATGTATCTACTTTTGTGGAAATCTTTTTCTCTCAACTGATTTTGACTCATGAGACACAAATCTAGTTAAATTTAACAAATTTAGTTAGTTTTGTGTTTTGTCCAAAACACAAGGGCTGTTATATGTTGACTTTTAAACGTGAGGGGGTCATATGTTTTTGGGCCAAATCCCAAGGGATAAAGTTTAATTATCCATTTTTTCTTTTATTTTTACAAGATAAATGTGTTTACAAGGTGCCATTGGATTATTTCATGCAGATATAATTATGTGCAAAAATCAATCGCTAAATATGTTTGTATTGATGTCCAATTATATATATATGCACACATAGGCCATACCATACCAAAGTGTCCTTACATAAGTGTCAAGTATCAGACGTGGGTAATTATTTGTTTAGAAGCAACCATGTAACATAGCCCGTCAATAATTTTTTGATTCTAGAACTGTAGAGTGGAATTAATGTTCCTTGTCTGTGTTAGGGGGAAGAGGGATTGATCCATTTTCAGTGGCTTGATCGTGCGCAGAATGTTGTTGAAGACGTATCCTAATTCTTATCTGTATCATCCGTACTTTTTGTCGTCTATGTAATGTGTATGACTTGGTCAGCTTGTACTGGTCTCTTGGTGTATAGAGAATATTTTATATTTGATTAATGTCGTACTTGATTTCTTGCAAGTATGTTTCAGATTGTAAGATTTAAAATGGTTATTTGTTCTGTGTTTGACTATTTCAAGTGCTTAAATTGGTTGCTAAATTATATTCATTAGTATCTTTTAGTAATCTAAGAAGGAAGATGCATTTTGACAACTTGATTTAAGGGAACTTGTTTTACTGTTTTAGAAACCTGTGTACCATATGAAAAAATGATTTCTATTATTAGTTGCTTCCCCTTGAGGAAGTGGAGTTTTTGATAGGTAATTGCAGATTTAAGTGTTGCTGGATAAATGGAGGCGAAGTTCGAGAAATACTTTTTGATGTATCTGTTTGAATTTTCCATTGCTGGATGGTAGGATCATCACAAACTTTTTATTTGTGAGGGATCCTTCCTGGAAAGACATACACCAATCTTTTTTGAGTTTCTGAAGTGTTTACAAGAGAATGTTGTGCAAGAATATGGTGAATTCAAGATAACATTGAAAATAAGGGCCATGCCTAGAAAGAAAACATTTATTGTGGTAGCACTGGTTTATTCACTATTAAGAACTTACTCAAAATTAAAGAAATAATTTTCCTTGTTTTAATCCTTTGATGCTAGACCTCTTTATAATACATTTTTTTGGAGAATTCCATTGAATTGTATGTGCATAATCAAGAATCACTTCTTTGCCTAGTTTTTTAGATTGGGATTTTATGCACTCAACTTATTGGGTGCTATTTGGTGAGAACTTGGTTAACTTGGGTGTATAGGGTTCATTATCTTCCGTTCCCTCCCCATGTACCTTGATTCCCATGTACTTTGATTTGATTCATGCTGTGCGATTGTGTCCCATCTATGACATGTCCCTATAGTAGTATAGCATTGCATCTTATGGAAGTTAAACAAAAATATGTGACACAATAAGTGACACAATATGTGACACAATTTTAATTTGTATTGACATGTATACATTGAAATGTCTTTGTTTTTTAAGTTATTGGGAATTATTATTACATGTATTCGTGAAAATATCTTCATTTTATAGTTGTAGTTATATTTGTATTTTTTATGTCAAAATACAGAGGGAACCTTTTCCAATACATTTGTACTTTGAAATCTTTATTTGCACCAAATTAAATGTTTTGGGTTTTAAGAGTTCCTAAAAACATTAAGTATAAAAAATTTGTTGATTTTAGTAATTGGTGCATAACTCATATATATTTTTTCAATACTTTTAGAAATGTACATGATTATAATTTTCTTAAAACTAGTTTTATGGTAATTCTTGAGGCCATGTTTATTACATGGGAGTGACATGGCATAAACGAAAATGGAAGTTGGCATGGATGGTCTATCTCATTCTTTTGTTTGGTTAATAATTCTAAAATGCAATGAGCATTTTAATTTTGATATTAATTTATTAAATAAAATAACCTAGAAGTGGTGGTGGATGGTGGAGGTAGCAGTGACAGGGCAGGCAATAATTGTGGCAGTGATGTTGAGGGAGATGGTGGGTGGCTGGTGGATAATTCTGGTTGTCAGTGGACATGGTTGTGGGGATGGAAGGTGGTGTTGGAGGTGGCGATCAGAGGTGAGGGGAGAGGATTGTGGCGTAAGATGGTGGAGGTAGAAGTGGTGGTGGTGGCGGTGGTAGTAGCAAAGGTAGACGATGGAAGTTCTTACACCCTGAGTTCAATCTAAGGGTAAGCAGTGTGAGTTAATGGACGAATTGGGGTTTATTAAGCAAAACAATTTATTAATTTAAAGTCAAGATGATGGCACGACCTTCAAGGTCAAGTCCCAATTAAACCGAAAATAGTATCATATCGTATTAATAATAATATCGGATTCACTAATTTACGTCCGTACAACCCACATAAATTAGAATAATAATAATAGCAATTAATAATAAGGGAAGAGAATTGAAAATAAATTCATTCACAAGTTATTACAGTCGTCTGAAATTACAAAATAGCACGGTTATCCATATAGTAAATGCATAAAATAATATTATAAACAGATCCCGTCTAAAATAGCCACACGTCAAGTAAAATCAAGGGAAACAGAGGAATGGAGAAGGAACCTCTGCTACTGATCTCTTGAAGACTCAACAAGACTGCTCCTTGCTTCCTTAACACAACAAGTCCACAACTCATTGCTCAATCAGTTCTTCCTCTTTTTAACCCTCCATAACTCATATAAGATACCTCCTTAACACTAAAACCACCAGGGAATTATAAATAGAGATGGTGGAGTGCATGAAGTATGAAAGGGGTGAGTGGGTGTTATTGGAGTAACAACAGAACTAGTGTTTTTGGATGCCTATCAATGTGGTTTCCTTTTTACAAAGAAAAAAATGGGTGGTCCAATGTTTCACAGGTTGAAGAAATGGGATTGCATGTAATTGTCCTGAATAAGTTTCGTGTGAATGAGCACTTGGTGAACTGAAGCCATGAATTAGATACATGGGTAAAAGGATACATGTAGAGAGGGGTTTATGCTGGATCAGATTTAGAAACTTGGGTGGTTAAATGTGTTTGGGTGATTGGAATGATGGGTTTTAGGGTAAATTAGTAAAGGGTTTAACGTCCACTACTAACCAAATGGCTTCAATCAAATTCTGCCCAAACAATTTATCCAGTTCACCAAAAATAAATTCAAGCCCATGAATATATCCAAAATAGCCAATTAAAATTAAAATAAACCTGAATTAAGGTAAATTAAATTCTGAGGTATTATACGAGTGGTCAACAATGGTAGCGATGGCAGCATTACGGAGAGGCATAAGTGGTGGTTGGTGGAGGTGGGGGTGAATGGTCGTTCTTAGTAGCTGCTGCCATTTGATTCTTTTTATCTCTTTCTTCTCTTTTTATTTATTTATTTTTAATTTTTTGTCTCTTATTTCATCAGGGAATGAAAATGTGGGCCATTTACTTAGCGTAATAACTATACAAATGGAAATGAAGCATGGGAATGGGCAGTCTTAGCTTCAAAAAAAAATGTGCCCTAATTGTCTTTTTTTTTTTTTTTTTTTTTTCGGGGGTGGGGTGGGCGGTGGGGTTATTCCTTTATGAAATTCAATAGAGGTGGTGTTTGGATGACAAAAAAATTGAAAAGGTTGGTGCAAAAGTGACACGTGGCGAAATTCGATTGGAGGAAGTTGGAAAAATTTTTTAACTTTTGTAAGTTTTGGTAGATTTTGGCCATCCAAACAGGGCCAGAATTTAACCAAGAGTGGTTTGGATTGAATATTTTTTGACGCTCGTTGTTGGGAATATATTTTTGGTTGTTTTGTGCTCTTATAAATTGAGGTAGTACACTTATAGAAAGGTGTTGTGTCTCTGTCTAACATGTTTTGGCCATTGAAACTACTCTAGCATTGCTAGAAATATTTCTTCTTTAGTAAGCATGTGTCCAACCGACCCCACCTAGTGGGAAAATGCTTGGTTTGGTTTAGTAAGCACATGTCCGTATTTGAAATATTGTTTTAAATTTGGATTCTTGGTTGAAACTTATTTGGGTTTCTCTATGACTCTCGGGGCTGCTACCTGTAATGTTTGAATGTTTTAGTTTTTGGGCATTGCATATTTGGCCAAAACAAGTCAAGGATACAGGACTTTTTTAGATCTATAATGAATATAGTTTAAAAGAAAACAGTGATCAATAATATTTCATTTTGTGTCATGTCTTTGTCTTGCTATGTGGCTTGAAATCAGAAAAATGTGTAACTTCATGCGATGCTTCGGTTCTCACTTCTCATTTCTTATTTATGAAATTGTTTTTTTCTTTTTGTATGTTTGCATATCGATAAAGATAACAAATTCTTGTTTGTATTATTGTTACATCTATTTTAGCTAGATGTTTTGGTTTTCTTTGACAAACTAATTAGGATCAGATAATTTTCCCTGAGGAGGCAGTTTTTGAGAAGGTATCTCACTGCATATTGACTTTGTTATCTTTTTTGCATGAGATCTTTTTGCTATTTTTAGATCATTATTGCTTAATTCATTTTGTTTGGATTATTCAGGTTACACAAGCATCTGGAAGGATATACATATTAAAGTTCAATGCCGATGATAGGAAATTCTTCTTTTGGATGCAGGTCAGATTTACTGATCAAGTTTTTCATCTGTTGTTTTCTTATTGCTTGACACCAACACTTGCATGTTGAGCTTGAGTTTCTGAACATTCTTAGAATTTGGTTCCAGGAGTCAAAAACTGATGGTGATTCACAATTATGTGACTCTGTCAACTTCTACATCAACCGACCATTAGGTATACAAAGTTCAGATTGTGTTTTGATTCCTCAAAATTTAATTTAATGTAATGAAACATTATCCTGGTTTATTACCCTTCTGTTCTGAAGTTATATTCTTTTTTTAGATCATAAAATGTCAGCCTTTTCTTTTCTTGTTGTTAAGAATTTCATTTTTTTTTCAGTTGCACGATATTACTCATTCTCATTGCAGTTATTGGTTTGGTTGGCAATAATTACCTGAGTAATTATTCACCTAATGGTTTGTTTCCTAATTAGTGAGTCTGATTTACTTATCTATTTGTTAGCTGGATGTGGTCTAAAACTTGAAATATTTAATCCCAAGTAAAGTAGCATATTTAGGGGCTAATTGGGTGCTCAAATCAGGTTTCTGGTCACTGAAGTCTTGCAAGTTAATGTATGGATGTTTAGCGGGCCGATTGAAATGAAGTTCCGGAAACATCCATCCTTTTACGAGCTTGTGTTGGTGAAGCTGGTAGTAGTTACTTTCAGAGAAGACAACTCGTGAAGTTGGTTTAGATTTACGTGAAAATATTGTACGCGCAATTTTTATTTTCATGGTCTGTCAATTTACAAGCTTGTCTAGGTGAAGCTGGTAGAAGTTGCTTTCAAGAAATACTTCTCATGAAGTTCATTTAGATATTTGTGAAAAATGTTGGGCTCATTATTTTTATTTTCATGGTTCTAGTTTTCTTATTTCTTTTTTTTTTTTGGTTAGTCAAATGTATTTAATAGTAAAAAGCATGTAGGGACTGCCACTTGTGTACAAAACGACTCACTCAGTGTGCCCATGGGATATCCATGTATTCAATGTAGTACGAGTGACTATGTAAATTCGGCTCTCTATCTCTGGGTAACCAATTGTACAATAAAGATAATAGCGTGCTTTTCAATCTAAATGGAGAATTTCTACATATTTGAAAGTTCATTTGTTTCTTTCACCTCACACTAACCAGGATGTTTAAAGAGAGTATAATCCTTCATGCGCGAATTTTGGCACCCCACTAAGATGTGAACGCATGCTTCACCTCCTAGGGAAACACCCAATCCATACTAAAGTAGTTCAGAATCAAATGCCCTAGCTCTCTCGCCCATTCGCACTGGATGAACAAATGCTCAGTAGACCTCACGTTAGTTCTCCGCAAGCTGCATCTACTAACCAAGGCAATGCCTATCCTCACTATGTGTTCAGGGGTGAGAATCCTCCCCTGAATTAGACGTCAGATCAAGAACACCACTTTGGGTGCGCCCCCGAGAGCCATATGATCAACTATAGAAAGTCCGGTTTCATCCTTTCCTCCAAGATTTTGTAAAAAGATTTTACTCCACTCCACTTGATCTCCTCTCTCTGTACATTCAACTCTATACAAACGGGCTAGCAAGTTTGCTAAATTGCCCTCCTGCCAACCATTGACTTCTCTGAACCACATCCCTCACTGTCATCCCTTCTGACCCATGTAAAAAGTCAGCCACCATTCCTCCCTAATTGAGAGAGAATTCAAAGATATCAGGGTTAGATCTTTAGATTCCTATTATCCAGCCACTAGATGTGCCAGAACTCAACATTGCTCCCTCTCCCATTTTAAAGGAAATGAACTCCTTCTACTTGGGTTGCATGGTTTGGATTCATTTCCAAAGTCTAGTATCGTGAGGGCCCTTATTTTCATTAGTAAACCAATCCCTTTTTTCTAGGTCAAACTTGGCTGCTATTAGCTTCCTCCAAAGCAGTTGCTTCTCAATAGCAAATCTCCAAGAGTCACTTCCTTAGCAAAGTTTTGTTCGTCACATTGAATCTCCTTATGCCTAAACCAACCTTTTGATCTATAGTGACCTACCCCATTTCACAAGAGGGAATTGAGAGACCTCTCCCATTCCTCCCCATACAAATTGTCTTTGCATCTTATTCACTCTCCTTGCAACTGACATAGGCATCTTGAAAGTAGACAATGGATAGATTGGCAAGTTTGACAGTAAGCTTTTAATCATAGTGATCCTCCCCCCTTTAGATAAATACCTCTTCTTCCATCCTGGCAGTTTTCTTTGAAACTTGTTAATAATTTCTTCTCATAACTCATTAGCTTCGTATGTCGATCCCAAAGGGAGCATGGATATGCAGATGACATGAATAAGATTCATGCACCTATATCGATGTAGTCAAGGAAGCACAGATATGCACAAGACACACTATTCTGACACAATATGGACATTTTGATATGGACCATGTGATGAAATGTGGAGGAAAGTGGAATATATTTCAGAAAACTGAGTTCATAAAAAAAAAAAATTAGATATTTGAGGTTGTAGAATTTATAAGGTTATGAAATTTTAATGGAGAAGGATTAATTGGTATAACTCTGTACTGTTTCTGTTTATTATTGGATTTCAAGCTCCCCCCTCCTTTTCCCAAAACTTCCAAGATGTTTCACGTGCATCGAAGAAGTGGACACATGTCCCCCAGTATCCCCCCGGGGGGGGGGTATTTATTAAGTGTTTGAAGAGTGTTTGGTTGTAATAAATTAAAAAAAAGGGTAACAGTTCTGCATGATTGTCCAATACGTGTTGGGGAGGTGTCACGATACTGGCATGTGTTCGACTTGGATGTGGCACTTTCTTAGAATTGGTCTATGGTGTCTGTAGTAGTAGCTGAATTAAAGCACTTGAACCATGCTGATTGAAGGGGTTCTCATTTTTGTGAGGTGCATGCAGAGGTGCTTTGGACAGATGAGCAAGTTCTAGTCTAACTCTAACTGCCAAGCATTTTTTTAGTTATTCTACCTCAGCTTCCTTCTCAGCATGTTAGCTCAAAATTTGATGGGAGCATCCTGAAATAAGCATTCACCAAATGTAACACATCTTTTTTTGTAATCAAATTTTATAATAAAAATGTCAAGAAGATGTGCAAATGGATCCAAAGGATCACGGTTTACAAAGTGTTGGAAGAAATTCAAAAAGTAAAACAACTCCAGGTCTCTCGCATCCTCCAGTGATCTTTACAAGGTGGACAAAATGTAGCTCTCCTTGTTGAAGGAATTGTTCTTTACCAGAACTGTGCTAAAACAGTTGGTTTGACTAGGAATTTTGTCCAATTATTTGGAGGTCTTTAGTACAATACAGTATCATGATGAAAAAAATTTGCAGAGAAAAAAGTTTTTCTGCCAATTTTCTTTACATCAAATTCTAAATATACTGTTCAATGATAATACATATCTAACTTTCTTGAATAAATTCACCTTAAAACATTAGGCTATTGTTTTTTTTTGAGGAATCATATTTAAGATCTAAGGCTCTAGTCTTACCCATGTGTACCATACATAAAGTCCTTTTAGTTGCTTTGGGGTTTGTAATGGACAACTTCATTTGCTAGGCAACTCTAGTTTGTTATGACTGGTTGTAAAAGCAACCTAAGCAATGAGAAAATGTTTTATCAGGAAGTGTGTTAAGACTTCCATCCGTTATAAGGTGCGTATGAGAGACTGAAAACAATCTATATACTATTAGAAGAATACTTGTTCATCCTTTGTCTGTATCAGTCCCATCTTAATTTAGACATACTTTTAAAAGACCCTGGTTAATTCATGTGGTTTAGGCCATAGTTAATTTTAATTGCAAGTATGCGTAGAATTCATTATTTGCTTTCTGCTTTAGGCATGACTGCTTAATTGATAAACTTTAGAAAATTGGTCAGGTTTAGTTTATAGGCATTTCTCCACCAACTTAGAATTGATCTTCAAAATTTTCTTTTGTAGAGTTTCTTGGTGAGGAAGAGCCTGATGCTTCTGTTCCATTGCAGAATTCTGAAGACATGGTTGAAGAAGATATCTCATCAAGGTAATATTGTTAGGCAGATGACGTAAGCTGCATTCCCTCTGGTGCTTTTTTTTAATATAATTACATTTTTTTAATGGAAAAAGAAACATTTTATTTATTATGGTAAAAGTTGTAAATTAGCTTACATTAATGTTTGAAGTGGACAATTTCTTTTATTTATCTATTCATTTACTTCCTTCTTATTTTATTTTTTTATTTATTATTTATTTATTTTTTTGGGAGGGGGGGGGAGGGGTAGTTGGACAAATATAATTGTAGGGAGGTACTTAGTATGCTGGGGTTTCAACCCTTGACTTCCCACACTGCTGTTTGATGGGGGTACATGGTGCACCTCCGCTGTAGGACCAGCTATAGCTGATGAGTCCATCTTTTAATTGTGGTTATCTTTGGTACATGAGGATGGGATGGAGTGGGAACGGAATGGAGGTTTGAAGGTAATGAAACTTGGAGTGGAATGGAGTTATCATTACCATTCCTTTGTTTGGTTGCTTAATTAAATAATGCTACAATGGTTATTTTCATTTTGTATATAAAAAAATTATTTTTTAATTTTAGTACTAATTTAAATTAAATTAAAATGGAATGAAATGAAAAAAATTCTAGAAGTATTGGTAGGTTGGCAGGTGGCGTGGGTGGTGATTTGTGGCTATGATGATTGGAGGAAGTAGGTGATGGCTAATGGTAATGAATGGTGAAGAGTGATTAAGGTGCTGGTAGTGGCGGAGTGTGGTCAAGGCATTCACGTGTTGATGTGGTAGAGGATAGTAATGTTGGAGGCAAATAGCAGTCAATCCATTTCACTAACGACTTCTTCAAACTTTGAATGATTGACTGGTGCCCAACAACTGCCATCAAAGACCCCACAAAGCATTGGCAACAACCATCAAATTCATTTTTGTCAGCTTCAGACGAAGTTCTTTTTTGTCGGCGCCCGTTGGGGGGGGGGGGGGGGGGGGGGGGGGGGGGGGGGGGGGGGGGGGG
>JAVXUM010000021.1:9117298-9135207 GCA_035590655.1 Pouteria glomerata | reverse complement strand
GTTCCCCCCCCCCCCCCCCCCTCTTTTTTTATTTGTACGGTTGGAATTAGCAGAGCTGTGTTTGATTGTTGTTTAGGTCTAGGCCTTGTGTACATATGGGGTTAGCTCTATACCTATATGGTTGTTGTCTCTTGCCCTTTATTGTGGGTTATTTTTATTTTTGTTAGTGTACCAATTGTGATCTTGATGTATCTGCTTTGCATGTTCATTACTGTGATTGATTTGTATGAATCCTGTAAGATGGAGCTCTATAATAATGTACTGTCCTCATGCTGTTTATTATTCAATAATATATGCCTTACCTTCATGTCTTTTTACTGTGTACTGTTTGTGACTTTCTGAGATGTGGTTGACCATTTTCTGGATCCTGTATTGATATAAATTCTCTTGTTCTATGCATATGTTTTCAAATTTTGTTCTATAGGGCTGGAAATTTGGTTGGGCCAAGCGTGGGTGTAGAAGTAACCAGCGATGTAACCTCTTCTGGACGTGTAAAATTGGCAGATCTACAAAGAATACTGAGTAACATTGGGCCTGCAGGTACAATTATACTTCTTGTTTTTAAGGGAAGGATTTCCACTAAATTCTTTTGCTTGGGCCCATGACAGATTGTTGTTTCCTGACTATTGACGTGTAGGTGAAGTTGAAGATCCAGATGCAGGTAACAGTTATACATGATTATGTTATTTGATTGCTTCTGTTTTGGGCTAGAAATTGAGGATTTCAGTTAAACAAATGGTGATCTGGGAATGTTACATGTCAGTCGATGGATTATTTTTGCTTCAAGGATTCTCTACAACTAAAAGTTCCTCTGTTGTCCTCGTACATTTGATTGATGATACTGGCAAATTTTCGTTACTAGCAAATTTATGCATTTATATTTTTTTAATCATGTGGAAATTACTTAAATTTGTGTTTCAGTAGCAACTGCAACTATATCAACCTGATTAAGTAGTTAATTATTCTAGTTTTATCTCATCTTATGAAATTTGTCATAGTACAATGAATTTAATGTAATTTCTTGACACTCCTAGGTTGTCTTAGAGTATATTTATTTACATATGAAAAGTACAAAATAGGAAAACAAGAATAATCTCCCTAATCAAATCAAATTGCTTACGCTAGGAAAGAATAAAACATCCTACCATGTTTACACATTTTAACAATCTCCCTCAGGCTAGAGCCCATATATCACACATTTCAAGCGTGGTACAAATATATTGAACTCAAGACTTGATGTGTCCAGTCTTAGTAGTGTTCTGTGGATTCTTCTTTCTGACAAAATGGTAGTCCACTTTGTTGGACTTGGTTTTTTTGTGAAAAATTAGATTGGAGGAGATATAAAGAGCAGCAGATTATCACATAACAACTCCATAGGTTGAGTGCTAAACTCCCAATTCTTTTAGCATATTTTGTGTTCAGATTAACTCACACGAGTTGTGAGCAATGGCTCAATAATTAGATTCTGCACTTGATCTTGTTAACACTGTCTCTTTCTTGCTCTTCTGTAACACTAAATTACTTCCAACAAAGGTACAATGATTAGTTGTGTTGCATCTGTTTGATGGAAATCTTGCCTAATTTGCATTTGTGCATTTCTGCATTGAAGTATGTTTATTATCCTGATATCACAAGTCCCTTCTAGGTATTCTCTTCAAATATCACAAGATTTGAACAATAGCATCTTAGTGACTAGTAAGAGGTGATTCCAAAAACTAGCTAATTACGCTCATAAGAAATGAAATATCTGGCATTTCTCATTGTCAAGTAGTTTAACTTTCTAATCAATCTTCTGTACTTAGATTCTCTAATAAATCATCCTAATCTGTAGTTATTTTTGTATTGATATCCATTGAAATGTTGACAGGTTTGGAGACAACATACCTGTCTCAGACAAGTCTAGAACATTACTCCCGTTGGGAGAGCAATCCCTTTTTGATTGACAATAAAAGATGGTGATCCCCACACACAGTCTTAGCCAAATTCCATTGCCACTGTAGTTGATCTCCCAATCATGTCCTAGGAGATTATTAAAGACCAAATAGATATTTTTTTAAGTTCGCCCCCAAACTCCCCTAAGCAACAAACATGGAAAGTAGCTCCACAAAAGAACTTCCTCCAGATCACCATGTAGAAAAGCATTTTTCATATCAAGTTGGTGACAAGACTAATGATAAACAATCACCAAAGAGGTTATAAGGTGAATAGAGGTTATTTAAGCGACTAGAGAAAAAGATTTTGTCCAATCCATACACTCTGTGTAATCCTTGGTAGTCAAACAAGTTTTGAATATATTATGAGAATCTTCAAGGTGTACCTTAATTGTATACCATTGACTGACTTGTGAGGATGATAAGCCAAGTCCAAAGTATCATTTGTTTGAAGTGCAGACATTTTATCCTTCATTGCAGTATGCCTTCTGGAATGGGATAAAGTTTCATGCATGGAGTTACATTATAAATACAGGATAGCAAGGCAACAAATGCATGATAGGTGGGAGATAAGGCATGTTTGGAAACAAATTGAGAGATAGGATGGTAGGTACATGTTTGTTTACCTTTCTGAATTGCAATATGGAAATCTGAATCATCAATAGTTGGTGAAGATTCAAGGGGGTTGGTGGTGCATCTAAAATAGTAGGAGGCACAACTGCCTGGTGGCGAGTGTAAAATTGTAAGTCAGGATGATGGAGATGATTAGGGGATGGAAGGATCAGGAAAGGAAGACCCTCTTCTAGTGGATGATAAGGATTGAGACTAAAAGAAGAAAGGAGTGTACTTAAAGAAGATAACACTTGCATAAAAATAAGGACTGGTTAAGGGGTTGGTTGTATAACATATGTACTTTTTGCAAGAGTACCCTAGGAAAACACATTTATGGCTGCGAAGTTCCAATTTATCAATTCCATTACCAAGTTGATGAACATAGACTATACACCCAAATATGCGAGGTGGGAGAGGGAAAAGGGTCGATTGGGAAATAATAGAGAATGGGGGCTTTGATTGTTTAAGATGGAGGAAGGCATCCTGTTGATTAAATCTCATGCAGTTAGCATATCCCCTAATAATTTTGGAGAACATGAATTTGAAATAATAGACAACGTGCTGTCTTAATGAGATTAAATTCTTATATTCTGCAACCCCATTTGATTGTGGAGTATGAGAGCAAGATGATTGATGGAGTATGTAAAGGGAAGACTTGAATTCGGTTAAAGGTTAGAAAAATATTCCCTAGCATTATTGTTATGAAGAATTTTAATAGGTCGCCCAAATTGAGTTTGAATTTCAGCACAGAAAGATTTAAAAATAGAGAATAATTTTGAATGACATCTCATTAAATAAATACAAGTGATTCTTGAGAAAACGTACAAAAAGGGAACAGAGTATTGGAAACTAAACTTAGAAACTACATGACTTGGCAGCCAAAAATTGGAGTAAATTAAGTTAAAAAGACATAAAGCTTTATTATTAACTTTGGGAGGGGAAGAAGTACATTGGTACTTTCCTAACTAACAAGACATTCTGTAAAGACTTCAATTGATGTAGACTAGGTACTAACTACTTCAATCAATCAGGTGAAGGATGACTTAGGCTGCAATGAATGTCGGTAGGAGAGTGAACTCCAGAGTCGGCTGTATAAGATGGCACAGATGGAGCATCTAGGTAGTAAATCCCTTTTATTTCTTGCCCTTCACCAATTCTCTCCTTCGTCTTTGTATCATAGAATTAGGAAGGAAGTTCACTGTGCTATCTAACTATTTAGTTTACTTATTTGAAGAAATGTTATTAAATGAAAAAGAGAGAACAAATAGAACAGATAATAATGATAGAGAGGGAAAAGGGCGAGTGAAGTGGTGGGTGTCGTTTGGGGAGACTTGTGCTCCTTCAATAGCTAGAAAATAACTTCACAAGGAGATCTCACTCTTCGAGGCTGTAGTGGCGCGTGGGGCACTGTTTAGGCAACCAGCTGGTTGGCAAAGGCTTTGGTGATGGTGGGTAAGTTTCTTCAACCATAGGCGAATGGTTCTTGAACTTTGCACAGAGGTCTGGTTGCAAATTTTCCACTGGCAATGACAAAGGGCTTGTTGATAATCGTTGACTGAGGGGACTGCGATAAGAACTGAAGGCTTTGCGATTGACAGAGATGAGGGATTGATGATGAATAGTGAAGGTTGGAATTGCAACAATTAGGTTTTTGTTACACACACAAGAAGACCATAATTTGGATAAAAAGAGAGAATTTTGTGTCTTTACTATGATACTATGTCAAAGCATAATGAATTTAATGGAATTGCTTGGTACCCTTTTGGTTGTGTTAACGTGTATTTATATACATATGAAGAGTACAGAACAGGAAGCAAGAACATTCTTCCTAATCTCTTTATGTAAATCAAATCTTTTACACTGGAAAAGAATAAAACTGGTAAGGGCCCTAGTGTGAGACCTTGCCAATGGATGATTAAGAGGGAAGTCCACCTCTCTTCCTTTTGGAGGAAGAACCTATGTTGAAAAGAAAATGGTTAGCTAGCTCTTCGTAGAGCTAGCCAAAAATTTATAGCTATCGGCCCATAATCTTGTATAAATTTCCTGTAGTATCCGGCTAATCCCAGCATCCCCTTACAGCCTTAATTGAGTGAGGGGTAGGCCAATCCACCACTGCCTGGATCTTACTAGCATCGGCAGACACACCTGCACTATGGATTATATGTCCCAAATATGCCACCTGGGTTTCCCCAAATGAACACTTTGATCTCTTCAAAAATAAGTGGTGAGAAAGTAGTGAATTAAAAACTACTCGAATATGCTGCGTATGTTCCTCCCATGTCCCGTGTCCTACTATAGATCAAAATGTCATCGAAGAAAACCAAAACGAATCACCTAAGATAAGAATGAAATACCTCATTTATTAGGGCTTGAAAGGTTGATGGAGCGTTGGTCAACCTAGAAGGCATAACCAAGAACTCAAAGTGACTATGATGAGTTCTAAGCGCGGTCTTCTCCACATCCTCTTTGTCCATCCGTATCTGGTAGTAACCTGACTTCAAATCCAATTTAGTGAAAACTTTGCTCCATGTAATTCATCCAATGGTTCATCCACCACCTGAATAGGAAATTTGTCTTTCAGTGTTTGATCATTCAAGGCACGATAGTCAACACAAAATCTCCACGTTCCTTCTTTCTTTTGAACCAACAGTACAGGTGAGGAGAACGGGGATCTATTGGGTTGGATGATCCCTTGCTTCAGCATCTCATCACATTGTCTTTCAATCTCCTCTTTCTGTAAAAAAGATACCTATACGGTCTTACCACCATTGGTCCTGTCCCTGGAATGAGAGTGATTCAATGGTCGCAATTCCTAGTAGGAGGGAGGCCGGTTGGTTCTTAAAACAAGGCAAAATTTTTTTCCAGAATTTGGTGCAAGTTAACTTTTTCTAGCCACTGCCCTTGCACCATGTGTAGTCCCTGCTTGATTTGTTGCAGCTGTCCCTGCCACTGAATACTCCTCCCCTTTACATTAAAACTCATAGTAAGTGCAGAAAAATCCCATACTGTAGGGCCTAGTGGTTGCAGCCATTTAAGCCCCAAAACTACATCAAATCCTGCCAAAGGTATAACATAAAGATCAGCACAAAATAAGTGATCATTGACCTTAAAAGTTAGCCCTTTGCACATCCCTTGGCTTGGTATTTTCACTCCATTGGCTACTGCCACGTTCAGCCCTTGTTGTCCCTTCATAACCGGCCCAAGCTGCTGAACCACCTTCTCTCCTATGAAATTATGGGTACTTCCCGAATCTTCAAGTACCAACAGAGGCCACTTATCAATTTCAGCTTTGACTTGCATGGCTTGAGTGATATTTGTTCCCGTCACGGCATGTAGTGAAATTTCTGGCTCGTCGGTCTTCTCTTCCTGCTTTGTTTTTTCTTCTTCTTGCACTACTTCTATCCAACATAGCCTTTTGCATCTATGTCCCGCTGTGTACAATTCATCACAGTTGTAACATAGGCCTTTCTCCCATTTTTAAGTCATCTCAGCTCGGGTAAGCCTCCTTATAGGAGGTGTTCCAAAGCTGTTGGAACTTGCTGTGGATCCCTTGCTGCCAGAACTCTCCTTGCTCCTTTGGGGGGCAGCTGGTGCAGAAAAATCTTGACTGCCTCCAAGAATTCCATGAGGCAGTGGTTTTCTTGCTTCCCACACCTTGTGTAAATTTCATCTTCCTCTCATATGCTCTTGCCAAGTTCATGGCGGCCCCCAAATTAATAGGATTCTGCATTTTAACATCAATTCTTAGCCTGTCAACAAGGCCAGCTGTAAATAGATTTACCTGAAGATCTTTGGGAAGGCC
Organism: Pouteria glomerata; assembly: GCA_035590655.1. Classification (NCBI taxonomy): domain Eukaryota; kingdom Viridiplantae; phylum Streptophyta; class Magnoliopsida; order Ericales; family Sapotaceae; genus Pouteria; species Pouteria glomerata. The sequence goes on along the minus strand of JAVXUM010000021.1, from coordinate 9,128,862 downwards.
CATTGTCCTTGCTAACAAAATTTGAAATTGGTTTTGATATTTCTCCACACTCCCTGTTTGCTTTAAATTTGCTAGCTCCCCAACTGGATTGTGGTTCAAATGGGGACCAAACCTCAAGTTGAAATGCTTCTTAAACATTCCCCAACGTAGGACTGGTTCCTCTTGTGCAAATTGAAAGTACCACAGTTGCGCTTGCCCATTTAGGTGGAAAGCTGCCAGTCCCACCTTCTCCTCTTCAGGCATTCTTTGAGCCAAAAAAAATTGCTCACATTTATGGAGCCACACCAATGGATCTTCAGAGCCATCGTACGCAGGAAATTCTGTCTTGGAATAACATGGCACTGTGTGGGATCCTGAACTTCCTTCTTCTCCCCTAGATGGCACTGCCTCAGTGTTGCTCTTTGCCCCTCTCGGCCATTCTCTGCTCCTCTCCTGGCCGAGCCTTTCCATCATCAGAATCAGGCCATCAAACTTTTCCTCCATCTCCATAAAACGCTGGTCTACATGTTGATACAGGCTGTCAACTCTGGAGTGGAATTATTGGTTTCGTCCATGGCAACTGGCTCTGATACCAAGTTGGTATGGGCCCAGTGTGAGACCTTGCCAATGGACGATTAAGAGGGAAGTCCACCTCTCTTCCTTTGTTGGTGTTCTTCCTTTTGGAGGAAAAACCTATGTTGAAAAGAAAATGGTTGAGCTAGCCAAAAATTTACAACTTAAAACACTAAATTTTGATAACCTGATTGCTTGCTTTATCTTTATTCATTGATAAAGCTGCCATTAGTGTTGAATAAGGGAAGAAACGACGACTTCACCCTAATTGGGTCTCCTATTAGGGTGGGACTCTAATAGGAAAGAAATAACATAAAATCAGGAAAGAAACTTTCAAAAAATGACTATTCCTTGTGCAAGCAATATCCTAACCAAATCCTCCAAATTTTCGGCTGTTAACCACCCTGATAATTCTCCTAATTTTCCTCCTGCCTACAGCCGTTAACCCCCTGATTTTTTCCCCCTTTTTCAGCCTTTTAATCCACCCTGATTTTTCTCCTCCTTTTCAGCTGTTACCCTCTTTCTTCTCCTTTGATACGTTTGTCCAACAAAAGCATCCATATCAAAAACATTCTACCGTATGTGCAATAATCTAACAAAATTCTACCCACCGATTGCTAGTATCTGCTTTAAGACTTCATTGCGATTGACTGATGGTTTATGTCTCTAGATCTTATCAAAAGATTGGCTTCCTTATTTTAAACTAGTCACATGCTCATGCGTTGCTGCGGGTTTTAGTTTATTGGTGTTTTGGGTTAAATGATTTTTTAGTATTTCTTTTTGTGATGTAATTTCAATTTTAATATAGTTTCTGTGTTTCTTTAGTGTAGGTTTTTGTGTTATAAGATGTTTAAAAATGTACTTATTTGATATTGTCCATTGTTGCATCCTACTCCTCTTTATTTTTGGAGTTGAAACTCTTCATTTCCCGGACCGTAGAGGAAGAAATATAACCACAGAAGGACAATGCCCACATTGGGCCAACATCGAGAAGACACCACCACTATTCTTGAAGTAAAATAATGCAGCCAAAAAAAAAAAAAACAAAAAAATAGACAGAGAAGAGTTGAGATGGTGTTTTCAATTGGGTTGATTAAAAAATAAGAAAGAAAAAAATAGAAGAGAGGAAAGCAAGAGACGGAACTCAGCTTAGTAAAAAAGCAGGATGAACTGCGAGAACTGAACCAGAAAAAAAAAACAAAAAAAAAGAGAGAGAGAGAGAGAGAGAGAAAAAGAAAAAGAAAAAAAATTAAGACAGCTATTTGTTGACTGGTTCCATCCCAGATTTTCCTCCTATATTCTATTCAGAATATATAAAATATATAAAAAAGAACTATTTATATAAAGAGAGAAAGAGAGTGTATTGCTTTATTCTTATTTTATTATATATCTCAAGTAATAGGATGAAGTTGAAACAAAGTAGGAACCACCTCTCGGAAACTTATGTTGATGATTCCCAAATCAAGACCAACAGTATTTATCAACCAAAAAAAAAAATTGTATATATTGACAATATATTGATGATTCCCAACTCAAAACCAACACCAATAGTGTATATCAAGAAAAAGACAGTATATCAACAATACTCTAGAAAGTAATAGTCATCCATCCTATATTCAGTATTACAGTAAATGAAAATAACTAGCATCTTAATTTTTCTTCTCCTCTCAATACAAATGCTGCAAGCCCTTTTCCAATTGAATTAGACAGCCAAACCACAACAAATAACTCCTGTGTAAAAAATGGAAAAAAAAATAACCTAAGCTCATACTGTACATCAGCTTTGGTTGGATACGTGGGACGTGTGGCACGCCCAAATAAATTCACAAACAGCAAAATGGCTAGCAATACACCAAAAGAATGTGAAATTACCTTTATACCCCATCCAAATTGTGAAATCCCAAATGGATACAAAATAGTGCCATGTGTTCAATCCTTGTGCACACCCATATGTTTTAATATATAGTTTAGATTTTAAAGACTCTTCGGCTTGTAATACTTAAAAAAATTGGAGTTAATAATAAAAAAAAAAATAAATAAATATTAACTAAGAAAACTAGTAAAACATCATTTGAACATTTTCCAAGCTAGCATGCATGGAGTGACAAACACATGAGTGGGAGCCTAGGAAATCCACTTGTTTCTCTTTCTGGCACTAGTAGATATACAACCTTTAAGTGTCTATAAGACTAACTATGTTTGTGCCCTTATTTTAAAGACTAGGAAGAAAAGCTCTCGAGGATAAGAGCATATTGTTGGGATACTGCCATAGAGGTAGCTCATAACATTCTGTCTGGGTCTTCAGACTCAGATTTCCATTTTGATAACGAAGAGGAAAGCCAATGGATGTCCTTGATGTTCTCGAACACTTTCGTGGTGGGGTGGGAGAGGGGACATGGGAATAAGTTGATCAAGTAGTTGTGTGGGAGGGTGAACCCTAGTCTGCACCCGTTTGTAGATTTGTGGGATGTTGAAGCTAGACTTTAGTCTATTTTCACTATTATGATGTTATTGGGTTTCGATCCATAGAGTAAGGGATGAGGGTTGGGATTTCATGGTGGACCTACTTTCAGAGTTCGACCTATGTTGGGGGGGAAGGTTAAGGGATGATTCATCATCTTATACAAAGAAAGAACTGACACCTAATTGGCCGAAGTTAGGGTTTTTAAGCTATATCAAGGTGGGGGGCAAAGATCAGCTGCTATACATACAAAGGGAACCTATTGATGTTGAGAGGCATATGACGAACCGTTGTCTTGTGGGAAGATTTGGGTTAAAAGTTGGCAGAAGGGGTCTTAGCTAGCGAAGTTGGGTGTTGAAGACCAATTGATGAATGGATGATGCTTTCTTTTCATCTTTGCATCAAAGGAGGTTATGGTGGAAAAATGCCAATCTTTAGAGCTTGAGAGGCATGCCAATCTTGATGGATCATTGGCAACAATGGGGATATTGTTCAAGAGTAGGGTGGGAACAAGAGTAGTTTGGTTAGGCAATCGGCTTGCAACTACATCTTTTGGATGGAGGACATTTTCAGGAGTGTTGTTGATATTTGAGAAGGGTTCATAGAGCTTGACGAGGAAATGAAGACCAAATCCCACATCAGATGGTCTTGATTTAGGGTCGAAGGGATTTAAGAAGCATTCTTGCGTTCGTGAACATTGAGGACGATGATGCGCTTAGAAATTTTGTTGTGGGTCTAGCGCACGCCTTTTGTTTCTAGAGACCAGTGGAGGCAACTTAGAAGAAGTGATCATCGGTGTAGGAGAAGGTGCAAGCGTGGTGATGCTAGGAGGGAGATGGTTCTGGAGACAGTTGTGCGGCTTGTATCTCATATGAGTAGTGAAATATATGCATAGTTGGGTTGGCATCTTTGGTCTAGGTTGACAAGAAACGTGGGGACATCGAGGCATAGCAAACCTAATTGGGTCTTCAAGGTTCGTGGGCAAATGCGAGCAAGAAGGCCAATTTCAACTATGTCTTGCCTTTTAATTGATTTGGGCTTCTTTCCCTAGATGTTGTCACAAAGCCTGTAACCAAGGCGATAGGATAGGTGATTGCTCTGATCCAAAGTATATAATATCGGCTCAATCTCCAAGTGTAGGGTGTCAGTTGAAGCACAATAATTGGTAAGTACCAGATCATGTCAACAGAGAGCCTTGTGCAAAAATCAATGAAATAAATGGATTTGGAAAATTCTTAAGCCAAATTAACCTCACAAAGAATGATGGAAATTGTTCTTTGATTTGAAATTGTGATTTATTTTGATTTTTGTTCAAATAGTGGAATAAAAATCTTGGATCCAAAACAAGTCTATGGCGAATTATATAGATTTTGGAGGATAAAGAATTATTCAATCTATCCTTTAAAAGCATAGAATGGAGGATTTTAATTTGGAGCAATTTAGAACAAAAGATGATTGAAGTGATTATGAAATTAAGTACAAAATCTTGGTTGAAAACTTAAATTGAACACCTAATGTGCATAATTCATTTATCATATGTAAGAATATCAAAGCAAAATATTGAGGAGTATATTTTCTCCCCTCTCTGAGTATTCTTATTTATAATTGAAGCTTACAATCAAAAAAAGAAAATAAGTTCAGAGAAAAGGAAATATAGCCAATTATGGCTGTCAATACAAGAAAGGAAAAATAAATCAATCATACTAATACTAATATTCTCTAACATGCCCCCTAAAGTTGGAGCATACAAGTCGAAAATGCTTAGCTTGGAAGACACAGTCTGAAAGGTAGAATGAGGCAGTGGCTTAGTAAGAAGATCAGCCAGTTGAGAAGACGACTGAACAGAAGGAGTACTCAATTGTTTGTGCAACAACAAATCACGAATGAAGTGACAATCAACTTCTATATGCTTAGTGCTCTCATGAAATACTGGATTATTGGCAATGAAGATGGTAGCCTGATTATCACAATGCATAGGTATAGGTAAAGGAACATCAATACCAAAGTCACATAGGAGAGAACGGACCCAAACATCTCAAAAGCAGTATGGGCCATAGCATGGTATTCGACTTCTGCATTGGAACGAGCAACAACGTGTTGCTTCTTACCACGCTAGGTAACTAAATTATCTTCAACAAAGGTGTAATAACCAGACGTTGAATGGTGATCAGTACGACTTCCAGTCCAATCTGCATCACTATAGCCAGTGACAATAAGTGAGAAAGATGGGCGATAAAGAAGGCCACGGCCAGGGGACTGCTTCAAGTACCGCAAGATATGACAAACAACTTCAAAGTGAGAAGTACAGGGAGCATGCTTAAATTGGCTGACAATTCCCACGGCATAAGTAATATCAGGACGAGTGACTGTAAGGTAGATAAGCTTCCCCACCAAGCAACGATAACAGCTGATGTCAGAAAAGGGCTCACCGGAAGTAGTATCCAACTTAGTAGAGGGATCCATAGGGGTATTCGCAGGATGAGCACCTAAAAGACCAGTCTCAGAGAGTAAATCTAAGACATACTTGCGTTGACAAATAGAGATCCCTTGAGCAAAACGAGCAATTTCAAGACCCAAAAAATACCGAAGTCCACCAAGATCTTTAATGTGAAACTTAGTCTCTAGATGTTGTTTAAAGCCACAATGCCAAAAGTATCATCGCCATAGATAATAATATCATCAACATACACAATCAAGATGATAGTGCCAGAAGAAGTATGACGTATAAAGACAGAATGATTAGTGGAAGACCGTGAGATACCAACTTCAATGAGAACAGAGCTAAAACGGTTAAATGATGCTCTAGGAAATTGTTTCAATCCATAAAAAGCGTGCCGCAACCGACATACCAAATGCTCGTTCCCTGTAGTAGAATAACCTAGTGGTTGATCCATATAGACTTCTTCCTGTAGCTCACTATGAAGAAAGGCATTTTTAATATCAAACTGATGTAAGGGCTAGTGGCGACTGACTACCACAGCAAGCAAGATTTGAACAGAATTTAGTCGAGTCACAGGAGAAAATGTCTCGGTGTAGTCCACACCATAGGTTTAAGTATATTCTTTTGCCACTAGTCGAGCCTTAAGACATTCAATAGAACCATCAGGAAGATACTTAATAGTGTATCTCCAGCAACAACCAACAGTCTGTTTACCAGGTGGAAGAGAAGTGAGTTCCCACGTTTGATTCAGATGGAGAGCATTCATCTCTTCATTCATGGCATGTTTCCACCTCGGAATGGATAAGACTTGCATATAAGAGGATGGAACAGACATAGAGGACAAGGCATAAACAAAAGAGAAAAGAGATGATGATAAACGATGATGACACATGATTAGCAAGAGTATGCTGAGTGCAAGTACGTGAACCTTTCCGTAATGCAATGGGCAGATCAGACGAGGAAGCAGGAACCTCAGACGGAGAAGAAGAATCAGTCGGGGAAGTAAGGATTACCCTCCTATCACGATCGCGCTGATACACTTTTGGTAGTGGAGGAATAGGGGGGAATAGGAGCAACAGGAGAATTCTCTGACTGAGCTGGGGTGGTTGTAGTGGGTGAGTCAAGGGATGAATGTTGAGGCAAAGGGACATACACGGAGGACACGGGAGCAGGAAGAGTAGGAGAAGACACCCCTCACTAGAAATAAGGTTAGAGGACAACATATCACCATCAAAAGAGAAGAAAGCTGTAGATTCAAAAAAGGTGACATCAACACTGACAAAATAACGACGAGAATCGGGATGGTAGCATCGGTACCCTTTTTGTGTGCGAGAATATCCCAAAAAAATATACTTACGAGATCGAGGTGACAATTTATCGAGCCCAGGATCAAGAATATGAACAAAGACAACACAACCAAAAATTCGAGGAGGAAGAGAGAAGGGTGACCGATCAGGATAAATACTAGAAAAGGGAGATTGATTAGACAAGACAGGTGTAGGTACTCTATTAATAAGATAATAGGCAGTAAGAACAGCATTTGCCCAGAAAATTTTAGGAACATTAATCTGAAACACTAAAGTGCGAGGAACATCTAGCACATGACGATGTTTACACTCGGCAATACCGTTTTGTTGAGAAATGCAAGGACAGGTTGTTTGATGAATAATTCCCTTTTCAAGCAAAAGTGATCAATAGTAGATTGAACATATTCCAAGGCATTATTACATCTGAAAATTTTGATTTTCTTATCAAACTGAGTGGAAATTTCGTTATAGAAACGAGAAATGATAGAAGGTAAATCAGTTCGTTGTTTCATAAAAAAAAGCCAAGTCATACGAGAACAATCATCAATAAATAGAACAAAATAAAAGAATCCATTAGTACTCTTAACTCGGGAAGGTCCTCAAACATCAATATGAATAACAGTAAAAGACTCAGACTCACGACTAATACGACGACTAAAAAAGGTACTACGGTGATGTTTGCCAAACTCTCAAGCCTCACATTCTAAACTAGAGATAGGACTCAAATTTGGCACAATTAACTTTCGATCTTGCCAAAGACGGGTGATCTAGTCGACGATGCCACTGAAGGGGAGAGATAGTAGTGCGGAGCACAGTAGAAGGTGAGTACTCTAGAGAGGGATCACAATCAAGATGGTAAAGTCCATCCATCTCATGCTCCGAACCAATCGTCTTCTTCGCCTTGAGATCTTGAAAGACACAAGCGTTTGAAAAAAAGGTTATAGAGCAATTTAATATTCTAGTCAATTGACTGACAAAAAGTAAATTAAAAGGAAATTGCAGAACATAAAGACTAGACTCCAAGTGAAGGGATGACGAGGGAGGAAGAGTCCCTCTACCAGATACAGGACGAGATGATCCATTTGCTAACATTATATTATGATTAAGAGGACGAAGATTAGAGAATAAGGAAGAATTACTCGACATATGCGAGCTGGCTCCTGAATCAATGATCTAGTATGGAGAGGTAGAGGCCACAAGAGCAGGGTTACCTGAATTTGCCATAGTTGCGGTGGAGGTAGAGGAAGTAGAAACAAGTAATGATTGAATGAGCTCTTGGAGCTGAGATGAACTTAGAGTGTGTCTCCTGAGAATCAGACGTGAGAGTACTATTTGGAGGCACGGAAGACTGTGTAGAACTATGATCATTAACATGATGGGCTTGCGCTGATTTACCATACTTCTTCCAACAATAAGGTTCTATATGATTGGTTCCACGACAAAAATCACACTTGCGATCACTTTTATTACCAGAAGATCGGCCTCCTCCACGAGAACCACTACGAGTGTTCCTTCCACCGCGGGAACCACGAGAAGCCCTCCTACGATTGTGTTGGCTAACAAGAGCAGAAGAATCCGTAGTTGAAGCTGTGCTATCAGTGATAGAGGAACGACTACCCAATGAAGACCGCTGGATACGCGAGTAAGCACTAGCTGCAGTGGGTAATGTCTCATTTGCTAAAATCTAATCCTTAAATCCTCGGAGGGCAGGACTTAGGCCGGATAAAAAATTAGCAATCATAAATTCTTCCCAATATTTTTTTTGCTGCAGTAAGTCTATACTAAAAGGGCGATATTGCAACAACTATTCCCATAAACTCTTCAAATGACTATAATATTTAGATAGAGATCTATCACCTTGTTTTGCTGAAAACATCTGCTCTTATGACTCATAAACGCGAGAAACATTACTCTTTTGAGAGTAGGATTCAGCAAGGCAATCCCATATCCGTTTAGAGGAATCACAAAATTCAACTGTGATAGCAACAGACTCCTCTAAACTATGCCACGGAAGGCCCATTACAATTGCATCTTCACTCGTCCAAACATTATATGTAGGGTCAGTTGAGGGAGGTGCTTCGTCAGTGATATATTTCAACTTGTTATTACCTCGAAGAAAAGTTTTAACTGCATGTGCCCAACTCAAATAATTATCTCCATTTAACTTCTTGGGCGTAATAGAGCGAGGAACATCATCAGCCTTGAGAAGGACAGTCAGATGAACGATTTGGTCAGATGAAGATTCTGACTTTGACATAATAATACCAGAGGTTTTAATAAAAAATAGCTACCAATTGAGTTAAACCAGCAGACAAAGCCCAAGACACCGCAATACAGCAAGCAGATTAATCAATAAACTCAGCAGCAGATGGAACACCAGTCAACAACCACTGAACGAGAACCAGCAACGAAGAACCACAATATATGATCAATTAGAACAGTCGACATCAATGAGAAACGAGGAGGACATACTAGTGAATCAAAGATTCTTCATAACAGCATAACAAACGGCCAAAGAAACGAGTGCCATCAGACGAAATCGGACAACCGAGACCGATCGACCATGTATCAGACAAACGAATTCAATAGTGAGCAATTAGTGATCAAATCATCAAATGCAAGAAAGGGCGATAGTCGTTCAGGCCATGCGACCACCGTCGAAGAAGCCGGTAATTGTCTAGCGGGTCACGCGCCTATACTCGCCAAGAGAATCTTTAGTGCATGAGATCTGACGCTGGGGCAAGGCTGTGCGTGAGAGCAAGCGCGGCTTCTTCTGGCGACGGGTCTGCTAAGGCTTGGTTGCTGGTCATCGACGAGCTTCAAGAGATTGTCGGCCGATGAATCTGGTCGCTGAAGGGATCGCCGGCGACGGCAGAATCAGTTTGCTCCTTTCTCTCTCTCTCTCTTTTTTATTTTTCCTGCTCTGATACCATATAAGAATATCAAAGCAAAATATTGAGGAGTATATTTTCTCCTCTCTCCAAGCATTCTTATTTATAATTGGAGTTTACAATCCGAAAAAGAAAATAAGTTTGGAGAAAAGGAGATACAGCCAATTATGGCTGTCAATACAAGAAAGGAAAAATAAATCAATCATACTAATGCTAATATTCTCTAACATCATATATTTGAAATCTAAACTCAGCAATCTACATACAAATCATTAAGATATGCATGAAAATTCTCATTAGAAATTCATATATCTGAGACATAAGCCATAAAAGTTAGATTTCAATTGAGAATTCAGCTCTCAATTCACAGGAAATGAAGTCAACATGTCAATTGAACTTTAAAATGAGAAGGATAAAACGTGAAGCATAATACCTTGAAATCTATACAATTCATCTATAAATCTTGCCTTGAATCCAAGAGGAAAGAATTACTCATTCATATTTAATTGAAATCAACAAAACTAAAAGAAATCTCAATTGAGAACATAAAATCTAATCTCGAATTCAATGAAAAATAATGCTAGATCTACTCTCTCTCTCTAAATTTCTCTCTCTAAATTGAAAGGACTAATGAAATCAAAAGTTCTGTAATGTAAGCACACCCCAACAACCTCTCTCTCTTAGTATTTATAGAGTATCCTACAAGTACAAAACTGCTGTTCCAATTCACAATCGAATTACAAAATTTTTGAATCGCAACTTGGTCCAGACATTTGTCTGAACAACTTCTTGGTTTGAACACCTTTTTGAGACTTAACTGATTTCTTTACCTGGAAACTTGGGAACCCTTCTATGGTGCACATGTGTGTTCGAACAGAACATGCTTTCGAACCTCCTTTCAATGCTTTAACTTTTTCCTTCACTTGATCTTTGTTTAACTCACTATTGATTAGACGCACTTTAGAACATATACTCGTTCGAACCAATGTCCAAACATGATCTTTATACTTAGACTAATTTCTGCTCCCCAGATATCTCTGACCTTCTGTTGTTAGCACGAGGGTTCAAACAGGATGTGGTTTGGACATTCGTTCGAACAAATTTTTCTAATTTTTTCCCTCGTCCTTTCCTTCTCATCTCCTTTGTTGTTCAAACCTGCGTTAGGACAAAGGCTTGTTTGAACAAGCGTTCAGACCAGATTTTGACACTTGGTGAATTTTTCTTGCTTAATGTTCCTCTGCACCTTCTGTTGTTGGAACAAACATACGGACAAATGTTTGTCCAAACATGTCTGAACAACCCTACTAAGTTGTCTTCTATTTGTCCAAATTTCTGTTATTTTCTTTTCTAATCCCTGCAGAACTCATTAGAATTTCTTAACCACAAATAAAATCATAGTTCCATTCATTTAAGGTGTAATATTGCATAGCAAAGCCCAATTGGAAGTTTATGATTGTGCTTTTTACAGTACAATCATTAGGGCTTCGCGTCAATAGCTAATTTGGATGAGTTTTTTCATAGTTTCTATTATTCGAAGTCTTTCTTCGCTGTATAGCTCATGGTTTCTTTCTATGCGTAAGCATACAACTCTCAGTGGCAAGGTGGTTATATGGGAATGGATGGAGTGGACAGAATGATGCTGGGGGGAGACTTTAATGGTTGCAGATTTGGAGGGGAGGTCCTTGGTGGTGTTTGACTCTTATGGCGAGTTGGGGGGGGGGGTTGATAGAATTAACCTATAGACTTGGGGAAAGGACGGGGATGGGAAGCCATTGTATGCCTTCATTTGTCTAGACTTTCTTCACTGGAAGCAGCGAAGAGGGGTCTTTTGCAATGGTGGAGGTGGATAGTCTTGGGGTAGTGAGGATGGCACACATCCCCTGGGGGGGGGGGGTTTCCAGGAGGTGAGGTCG
>JAVXUM010000021.1:9071419-9099354 GCA_035590655.1 Pouteria glomerata | reverse complement strand
GTTGGGTATAGTAAAATACGAAGGGTCTTGAGATGCCCTCCGGTTAAAAGTCCCGAAACCTGTGCAGGGTTTAGTTTTCATGCCAATGGGTTAGTAGCCCACAACATGATTAGCGTACATTAGGTGTATCATCACCTTAGACTATGTCCTAAAGCACGTTTAGCATATGTACTTTTATCCATTTGTGGCGTATCGTTGCCCTAGGCCATAGCCCTAAAGCGCGTTTTGTTTATATGCCCATTCCCTGATGATTGTATGCGAAATTGTTATGAAACGGAAATGAGAACGGAAATAATAATTATTGAAAATTTTAAAAGGAACTTTCACATATTTATGTTTGGAAAAATGAGTATGGAATTGTTGGTTATGTGACTTGAATATTTCGTGTATTCTGTATCTTTCTTCCATACAAAATTTTAAATTATGTATGCATATATTATACATATATGGTTGTGGAGTAGCATGAGTACACGCCGTCCATGCTCACGTCCCTACAGATGTCAATGCAAGACCCACACAAGAAGCCTAGGGTGATCACATTGTAAGCTAGAAGAAAAACTGATATTTTGGGCCAGTTTGTATTTTATGTCATGTATTTTGGAGACATATATTGTATAAACATGATATTTTAGAATGTAAAAATTTTAATGTATTATTATACATTGTTGTAATTAATTTATTCCTTGGAATATTTATGAGTGGAATTATGTTCCAGTAGAATTTTTGTTTTGGTTGGACAAATTTACAGATTATAGTTGTGGGTCCTATTATGTGACTGTTGTGTATGCTCTGATGCTATGACTGATTATTCATAATTTGCATGTTTATCACTCACTCTTCGGGTCTTCGGATCTGGGGCGTGACAAGAGAAAAGTATATATGAAGCATTCCAGCTAAAGAGATGAATATTAGTTTAAAATAAAAAAAAAAAGAAATGAATAGATAAAACATGCAAGGATGCACAAATGAATGAATGAGAGAGATAGAGAGAGAAAGAGAGAGAGTACCAAATACGGACATGTGCATGATTGAACCTAGATATGTGGTTTTAGGAAATTAATGAGAAGAATTACTCTTAGGAAAGATTGTTTGAAATCGTGACCAAAAAAAAAAGATTGACTGAAATGGGATTTGTGCTAGCTTTATCCTTTAATATAGAGTCCACTGTTGCTTAGGTAAGGTTGTCCCTCACTCTTCCCCAAAAATAAATAAATATTTTTTTCACATGAAATAAGAGGGAGAATTGAATAAAAAAATAATGTAAAATTAAACGTGATGGCCACCAATTACCATCACAACCCACTCATCCACCCATCTCTACCATGATCATTATTCACCAATCACCACCGTTATTGTCTCCACCCATGACTATCCCCTATAACCATTATCACTAGTGCTACTACCTCTAATCACTACCACTTCTATTACAACTATTCCACTACTTCATAACTCCTAATGGGGAGGGTTTCTGAACTGATTTGAAATGACAAATATTCTCCTCAGAAATGCTCTAAAAGAGGACGAGTTGGTTTCCTGACTGTGGGAGATTAGATTGGCCTAGGCTGAGCTCCGTTGCTTGAGCTACTAGGTGCTGAGCTTGACATGGGCACTCATGTGAGGACCATACGACTGAAATCCCAAAGACCAAAATTATCAAAATAATAAGGTAATTCTAGGATTGAGACTGATTTTGCACTTCCCATATTTAAATGAGGAAGTCACGATAAATTAGGGATAACTTCTAATTTGTTTCCATCCTCAGGTCTACAAAACACCCCTATAAATAAAGAAAGAATTCATTCTCACATGTATGCAATCTCTTACCTTGTTGTTATTTTATTAAAATATTTTTCCGCTTCTCTTACTAACTTGATTGTCGGAGAGTCTTTGGTGGGCACCACATCGGTGTTTTAGGTGAATAAGTTTTGTTATTCCTGGCGAATCAACATTTTGAAGACCTGGATAAAGGATCACGAAATTTTACCATCATCAGCTGGTACAGTTTGTGGGAAATGAAGTTTCTCTTTAACTTTTCATGGTCCGAACTCCATCCAACATTCAAACTTACAAGATTCAATTAAGTTCTTCAATAGAGAATCAGAAACAGGGAAACGAAAAGATTGCCACTATGAACAGGTAGTTTGCAGGTATGGCAATAGTCATGTAAGCCCTAATAGAGCAAAATCAGACATTTATAGAACATGTTAAGCTCTTGGTGCCTGTACCTCCACCACTACCACTATGACAGGACCTGCTAATGAATGGGGCAGGTAACAGAGAGGTCGTTAACAATGATGAAGACAGAGGAGTTATGGGAGAGAATGACGCATAACATAATATTCCTTAAAGGAATAGTGGAGCAACTGAGGCTAATGGTGAAACAGTACCGTACCGTCCAGCAGCGAATGTTGAAAAAACAAAAAATAAAGCAGTAGAGGAAATGATTAGGGCCATGCAGGCTCAAGTTGAATGGGTTATGGCAATAGTGTAAAACCCTAATGTCATAGAGGATATTATCGATAAGATGGGTACCCCATTCACTCTAGCACTGAAGGAGTGTCCCTTACCCTTAATGTTTAAGATGCTTACAGTGGAATCATACAACGGCTCAAAGGATCTAGTGGATCATTTGGACATATATAACTTAGCAATGCATCTCTATGTAATTCCCTATAAGATTAAGTACTGAGCCTTCTCTATTACCTTGAAGGGTCCAGCCCGTACTTGGTTTAATAAGATTAACCTCGGATCTATTGAAAACTTTAAGCAACGTAGTAAGCAGTTTGCTTCACACTTTATCAGTGGGCAGCAGCAACAGAAACCTCCAACTCATTTGTTGATAGTTAGATAGGGGAAGGATGAATCCTTTAGTGAGTATGTGAATCAATTTAATCAAAAGATGTTGGAGTTTGAAGATGCCAAGGGAAAAATGGCACTAACAGCTTTCATGAGGGGTCTAAAACTAGGTCAGTTTGCTTTCTCTTTAGCCGAAAACCCTTAAAGAGTATGGCCGACCTAATGTCCCAAGCTCAGAAACACATGAACATGAAGGATGCGATAAAGGCTCAAAGAGATGTAGAAAATAAGCAGTAGGGTATCCTCCATAGGCCAAAAACATTAGGAAGATTGGTCAAATGGTCGATCAAACTTAGTTAGTTCAACATCCAATATAGGCCACAATCGACAATCCAAGGACAAGTTGTAGTAGACTTCATTGTTGAATTTACGACAACAACTGAAGATCTTTTTAAAGGGGATGTCTTTCATCAAACTTGGGTCCTAAATGTAGATGGCTCTTCAACCAAGGAAGCGAGTAGTGTAGGTGTTGTACTAGTTTCCACCAAAGGCCACAAAATTGAATACACTATGCTCTTTAATTTTTGAGCTTTCAATAATGAGATAGAGTATAAGGCCCTAATCACTAACCTTTGGATTGCTCAAAGAATGGGGGTAGACTAGATAGTCATACGAAATGACTCCCAAGTAGTGGTAGAGTATGTGTTAGGAAAATATACAGTGAATGAGAAAAGCATGATGGACTATTATCAGATGGCTATAGATTTAGCCAAAAATTTTTCCACTGTAACACTGGAAAGAGTTCCTGAGTTGGACAATGAAGAGGTAGATTGGTTAGCCAGAATAGCTTCCTCTAAGGAGTTGAACCCAGACATGCCCATGTAAATACTTGATTCTATGAGCATTTAAGCAGACGAGGTGCAACAAATCAAGGCTAACACCGTATGGGCAAAACCAATAAGGGATTACTTGGAGGGAAGGCTCCTTCTTGAGGACCAGAATGAATATAGAAGAACGCAATATCGAGTTACAAAGTACATACTACGTATTAGTGTTCTTTATTGAATGGCCCACATTATGCCATTGCTTCGTTGTGTGAATGAATAGGGAATGAACTAAATCTTTAAAGAAATCCATGATATGGGAACCACTCAAGCTGGAAAACGTTGGTTTAGAGGGTCCTATGAGCAATATTCTATTGGCTAACCATTGAAAAGATGCTCAGAATCTGATAAAGAGGTGTGATAAATGCTAGAGATTTACCAACATCCCAAGACTGCTGACTTAGGAGTTGACATCGATCCAGAGCTCGTAGCCATTCGCTCAATAAGGAATCGACATTGTTGGTCCCCTTCCCTTAGGTAGAGACCAAAGAAAATTTACTATAGTAGCCATCGATTACTTTACTAAATAAGCCAGGCTGATGTTCTACCAAACTTAACAGAACAAAACATGAGAAAATTTTTGTGGCAGGGGATCATTTGCCGATTTGAAATTCTAAAGGTGGTGGTGACTGACAATAAAAAGCAGTTTGAAAGGCAACTATTTAATGAACTTTGTGAGCAACTCAACATCAACCACCACTACTCATCCCCGAAGCATCCCCAAGTTAACAGTCAAGTGGAAGTGACCAATCGTTCCTTCCTAAAGATTATAAAAATTAGGCTAGAAAAGGTAAAAGGATTGTGGGCAGATAAGTTATTGAGTATACTATGGGCTTGCAGATTGATCGAATGAACTCCTACCGGTCATACCTAATTTTCTTTCACTTTTGACACAAAGAAAATAATTCTGGTTGAGATCGGCCTGCCTAGCCTGAGGGTTAGACTCTACAAACTGGAAAAAAATAAAAAAGCACTAAAAGTTTATTTAGATCTATTAGAGGAGAAGAGACTACAAACAGCTATTTGAATAGCAACCTACCAGCAAAAAATGTGGTAGTATCATAGCAGAAAAGTCAAGATGAAAGACTTCGAAGTTGGGATTTGGTCCTCAAAAGGGTGAATCAATCAACGAGAGATGCACGGGAGGGAAAGCTCGAACCAAACTAGGAAGGGTAATAACCTCCCACACAAGGAAATGAGCCTACTAGCTTAAAGATTTCAACAAGAAAACTATATCATCCTTGGAATGGGGGACATTTAGAACTTTATTATGCTTAAAGCAATGGTGAACTTTTGTTTTCAGATTAAAGTTTTGTCTCTGGATATTTAATAAAGTTTACTTTAGAAATTTTTTGACATGTGTTGTCCTTTGTTGGTTTGACATGCCTGCATTGATTTATTAAAAGGTTTAAGAGTAATCAATTGATCAAAAAGCTGCTCGCTAAGCCAAGAAAGCATAAGGTGTAGGTTGATAGCTCGATCGTCCAAGAGTGACCAACTAACGGAGGAAAAACCACTTGCTAGGCTAAGAGAGCCTAAGGGACTAGTCGATGACTTGGTCGATCCAAGAGTGACTGACTGACAAGAAAAAACTTCCTGTTAAGCCAAGATAACCTAAGGGGCAAGTTGATAATTCAGTCGGTTTGAGAGTTACTGACCGACAAAGGAAAACTACTTGATAGGTCAAGAAAGCCTTAGAAGCTGATTTACCTACCGAGAGGTCTGATAGCAGCTAACTGAGGTTGGGAAAGGTCAAAGAATAGTTGGAATATATACCAAAGTTTGAAAGGTTGAACGAATACTCAATCTAAGAAATAATTGACTAGAGTTAGCTTATCATATCCTTATGGCTATAAAGGCTTGGATAAAACAGTTCTGCCAAAGGAACATCCAACTTTCAATTAAGTTCAGGTGACTCAATTGATTTACTCTAATTTACAGTATATTTTCATACACACTCAACGAAAAAGAGGAAAAAAAAAAGAAGAAAGAATTAGAGCATATTAAAACATGTGAAATAGTAAATGGTAAAAGCATATGACTTCGTTATATATATAAAATGGGTCCAATTACAGTAGGTTATTCCTAGGTCAATTAAAAAAAAATTACAAATGCCAGTGCTTTGAAAGTTGGTCAGGCTTGAGCATCATTGCCTTGGCCTAAAGAAGCTTCAACATCGTGACCTTAGCAAAAACCAGTAGCTCCTCTCGGAAAGGTGACCTTAGATAGGTTGAGGTTAGGATAAAGCTTAAAGACTTCTTTCTTGGCATCCTTGAAGCCATCCTCGAAGGCATTGGCTAACTAGTCTTGCACTTCATCACTTTCTTTAATGTCCTTGACTGCCTTAGCCACAAGTGCCTTGATTCAGCCTTGAAGCTCATCTAACTGCCTTCTTCTATTTGAAGCTAGCTCGATGGCTTGCTCCTTCAATTTAGACTCCACGGTTGAGGTGTTAATAAGACCATAAGTTTGAGAGATCGTTTCATCGTAGGCATTAGGGGCCTTTGCGAGGTCCACTTCTGTCGCTTTGGCATTGGCACAGGCCTGCTCTAACTCAGTTTCTAACTTAGACACTATGGCAATAAGGAGCTCGTTTCTCTTGTGTTCCTTGTAAAAGTTTTGATTGCACTAAAAGTACCTAGTGCCGAGCTTAAAAGTAAAGAGCATAATTTGAAACAACAAGATAGGAGATAACCAATTAAGCTGATAAAAGGTGCCAAATGAAATACTTAAGGACATTATCTTTGCCAGGTTATAGGCCACATTCTTGGCAAGTTTAGTTGGAGGTAGATCTCGAGATCGTGCCAGGTAAACGGGAGTAATAACACCTTCCATTCATTTTATTGTGAGCCCAACATCGTCCAATATGTTATGAGGATAATTAGGCTAAGAAGAAGATGAGGGGATCACATTACAACTTGGAAAGCCAAAAGTAGGGACTGATGTACAAAGTTTGTGCATCACAACGGTCGTTGCGGCAGCTTTAGGGGCAAGGCCCTCAAGGATAAGAGTAGAGATTGTCTCTTTATCATAAGGGTCTACTTCAGGAACCCACTCCTAGAATGAGGTAGTGTTGCCCAGTTTTTGCTTCTTTCGAAGCTTGGATTCTGACCCGGAAAATGGCTTCCTCCCTAAGCTCCTATACCTATCCTTGTTAAACTTCATTTTCTCGGGCCTCGGGAGATCAGTGGCAGTGATGTTAGAATCTGTAAAGGTATAAAATAAAAAAGATTAGTAACATGGAAAAAAAATTAAAAAAGAAAAGTAATCTAAAAACTCACACTTCTCACGTTCAAATTTGAGCGCTTCTAAGGACGGCTCGGGGCCAAGCATATGCTCAGCTAGGCTCTCAAAATTAGTAAAAGGCTACAATGGTGAATAGGGAATTCTCGAGAAGCTTTATTTGCTTTTTCTGTCTCTCAAATACCTCAAGTTGGGCTTTGGCTGGAAAAAGAAATGGTCCTTCTAGTGTTTGATAGAAGATGGATAGCCGGTCACCAAGTTAAAATCTTTAGATAAGGCTGCAAAATAGTACTAGCCTTGGCTGGCCTCGATGATGCTATATAATAGTACAGAAACTCATCAACAGTGATGTTTCCTGATCACTACACACACAGACTAGGATCTTACAGCTGTTTGGGGTGAGCTGAGTTGGGTTAAGATGTAGCCTGACAATAATTTCTCTAATCGGCTGAGCTAGGGGGAATTAGAGCCGACTAGATAGGGTGGCCTTGTAAATAGTAACGACACCTAGCATGGTTGGAAAGCATGCCGAATCCTCTAGCGTGGGCCACTGGTAAGACGAGTGCTTTGGTGGTTGAAAAGATTTTAATATTTTCTTTAACCGAGACTTGTTAATCATGGAATGAATCTCGACAAAATTGAGATGTGTGACCTCCCATCTCGACAGTGGGGTTTCTTTATATGGGGAGTTGGGGTTGCCCATAAACAAATCGCATGTTTGGGCTGATGAGAAATCGGGGGCATCTGCCCTTACTTAACTTGTGCTGTCGGGAGAGGTCTCTTCACTCTTTGCAATCATAATCAACCTTCGGTGGGGAGTCATTGCACTAGAAAAGCCTAAAGATTGAACTCTAAAAGGCTAGCACTTAAAAATTAACAGAGTAGGAATGGACTTAAGAAAAACTGGATCCGCTATAGACCCTATTACATTGGGAAGCTGACGCTATCTCTAGTAGAACCATAAACAATGTAAGAAAAAATAAAGCACGAATATCAAAGGAAACCGATGCATACCAGAGTAGATGAAGAAGGTTCTGTAAAAGTTCGTAGGTTCAAAGATAAGGGACTGGTTCAAGTGAGAAGCAAAATGAAGAAAAAGGGCAAAGGCCGCAGATAAATATGAAAAATTTTGGAAATCAACAGATCCAATTAGGACATGCGACGAGCGTCACAATCGTAATCCATGAGAAACTTAAGTGGCATTTACTTTGTTGATGCATGGCGGCTAGAGAAAAGGGTGCGACTCTTCTATATGTAGCGTAATGAGGAAAAACTGCTAAGTAATAAACGTGTGCAAGGCTCAAGAGTAGCTCAAATATTAGATTCTCTCAACTCTACCTGCAAAGCTAGGGAATCGAGAACAACTGATCAGGATAATATCTAAGCTGATTTGAAATGATAAATATGCCCTCAATAACTCCCCAAAAAAGGACAAGTTGGTCTCCCGAGCTAAGGAGATTGGATTGGCCTGCTAGGCAGAGCTTTATTACTTGGGCTACTGGGTGCCGAGCTTAGTATGGGCACTCATGTGAGGACCCCATGATTGCAATCTGTGTTGTATTTATCGATTCAGAATTATCAAAATAGGAAGGTGATTCCAAGATTGAGACTGATTTTGCACTTCCCATATTTGAATGAGAAAATCACGACAAATTAAGGATAATTCTTGATTTTCTTGCCCACTCAGATATACAAAACAACCTTATAAATAAAGGAAGAATCATTCTCATAGGTATGCAATCTCTTGCCATGTCGTTACTCTGACAAAATATTTTTCTACCTCTCTTAATAACTTGATCGTCGGAGAGCCTTCAATAGACACCTAACCAGTGTTTTAGGCAAACAGGTTTTATTATTTTTGGCAGATCAACTTTTTAAAGAGCCAGATCGAGGACGACGAAATTTTACCATCATCAACTCCATTATTGCCTCCACCACCTACATCTCAATTCCTTTCTTATTTTTAAGAATGTTTTATTTAATTTCATTTTAATTTTAATCTAGGCCCATATTAAATTGAAAATGATTATACCATTCTACTATATATTATTTAATTTGACTACTAAATAAAAGAATGAAAATAATTGTATAATTTAATATTATTTAATTTGACAACTAAACAAATAAATAAAAATATGATCATTTCATTCTCACATTAATTCTATTTCAACTTTTATTTATATTTTATTTTATTTTATTCAAGCGTTCCAAATATAAATGCCACGTCTTACTAAAAAGGCAAATGGAGGTTATTGGTCCCTTGCTAGACATCAATAAATTTTTCATATTTTTTTTTTTTTTTTTTTTTTTTTTTTTTTTTTTGTGGAACTTCAATTTAGAGATTAATCCAAGGTTGGATTAATCTCTAAATTGAAGTTCCACACAAAAAAAAAAATGTGAAAAATTTATTGATGTCCAGCAGGGGACCAATAATAATTGAACGAGATAACGTGCATCTCTTAAATATTACATAAAGTTGACGGAAAAAAAAAAAACAATGATTGAATAAATTAACACAGGCGATTCTTGTACATTTGTTTGCACGAAATCATTAATATTATGCATTCGTTTGCGCGAAATTATTAATAATAGAATCTTGATTTAATATATAGACAATATTGGACCACAATAAGATCAGGTTGTACATACGTAAAAGATTTGATGACTCACGAAAGAAGATTTGATCGTGACTAAGGATAAAACATCAATCGAAAAAAATATCTGCATTTCAACATCCTTCCGCAGCAAGGATGAAGGAGATGATAACCTCATGAATAAGCTCCAGGCCTTTAGATGATGATGATGACAACAATATTGACAGCTTAAAAATCCAACGTGCATGAGGTTTAAGGAGACAACATTTTTAGAAATAATAATGCTGAGCAGTTAAAAAGAAAATCATATATATAATTTAAAACCCAGTGATGAAAATTATTCAATTTTACCCCATTCATTTGTTGGGTATGATTACAAATCAAATGACAATGCTTTTGTCTTCTGTTTCTTGATATACTTAAAGTTTTGTGTTTTCCGTCTACTAACCTAAAAAGTTGTCTGTGACCTTTATTATAAAATCCTGCAAATTTTAGATCTTTCCTTTCGAAATTCACGGACGAAAAGAGTCATACTTGCAGATCCAAGAGAAGCATTGTGATCATGAGCCCTCAATAAATCATACAAAATACCTTCAAGGAAGCTAGCTTATTAAGCATGCCAACGATATCTCACTCAATAAAAAATTCTTCAAAATTTTATATTTTTCTCCATTCTGAGCCTCCGCTAGAAACTGAAGATCGACTCCCCCCCCCTTTTTTTGCTGTATTTATGTTTTGATACTTAAAGTGCCTACATTATCAAGTGACATAGCTAAAGGGTTGACCTAAAAGACATACATGCATGCACTGCTACCACCAAACATTTCATATATATCATTGGTTCAAATTTCAGGAGAAAAAAAGAGAAGAAAAGAAAAATAAATCAAACAACAGACTCATCAATGGGGGGGCTAGTATATTTGCCCTTTCAAAAGAGTGCCTGTCCAATAGTTTATGAGAATCGTGTGATGCGACAAAGACATTTTTTTTTTAAGTAGATGTCACAAGGAGAAAGTATATGCTTAATTAGTTACAATTGATGTGAGTGGCACTCGAACCAAATTGATTGGCATCTTTGCATTAAGATTTGTTTGGGAACCTCAACTATTTAGTTAGTTATTTAATTTTTTTTTTTTTAAAATGACTAAATTTACACTATTACATTTTAATTTTTTTTTTTAAACTATAAAAGGTAAAAATCTTAATTTAGAATCCATTTAGAATTAAAAAAAAATAAACTTTATAAAATGTTATAAAATTTTAACTTCTTTAATTATCAATATTTTTTACAATAGTAAAATTACAATTCAATTATAAAATTTTATAATTTTTTTACACTCCAAATACACTCTTATTAATTACAACTTTCTCCGGTCTTCTTTCCTAATTAATATTATATAACTATTTAGATCCTATTCTCAAAAAATAAAAAGGTGATGTGACCTTCAAACTAAACTCCTATCATGATCTCTTGTAATGCTCTTCTTATATTTCTTTAAAAGAAAAAAAAAATAAAGCAATTGCTCTTATGTCAGCTTTGTACTCTTATAGGCTTGCAGGGGCATTACAGCCAAAACTTCCTCTCACAGCGACAAGACTACATCGGTTTTATGAACACATGGTAGCTTCACCAAAAATTTATGACTGCATTGATATCCTCTCTCTCTCCTCGTACTGTATAGTCCGCATACATGCCTTCTCTTGGTGAAAAACAATTTACGGTACACATGATATCATTCCCGAAAACGTATGCACCGAACAAGTATGACTTTGCCCTTGACTATATTTTATTCCGGATCATATCAGTTTAAGTTCTACAGCAAATTGTATAAATGCTAGTTTAAATATAATTATAAATGTGATTTTATAATAAATTTAATTCATTTATTACAGTATATTCAGTTAATCCATTACATAATAAGTGGTAGATAGAAAATAACATTTAGACATTTTTAAATGTCACATCACGCCTACTATTCTCAAACTCACCATGAGTATTGAATGGTAAATGAATATAAGTCCTAAATATAAACTGCCATTATACATATATATTAAGGATTGTAATAATATTACTTTCCTTATCATTTCTCTATTATTTTAATCATTCCATCGGCTTACAAATAGTTCACATGGTGCATTAAGTAAAATACAATCATTATTGTCAATTGAACTATGTTATTTCAACAATTATTATCTTAAAGCCTATATTGACTTTACTATCGGAGAGTTTTTTATTTGAGACCTTCTCTGACCATTCTCTTTGACATTCTTTTACTTTACAAGCCATTTTAAGTGAGTTTGGTTGGCTTGGTGGCAATGTATGAGGATATTTTTTTTTTTTTATCCTTGTATATTTGACACCCACTGTAGGGGCACGTTTCTTGGTTCACCACCATTCATAGTTCTTATGAAGGTTGACAAAGATGGCGATAGAAGGTAACAACTCACCCCCATGAGATACTGGCATGAGGGATGTTCCAAAAGCTTAGAAGCAAAATGAGGTTTCATTATCCATAAAAACACCAACAAAAGTAACAAAAATGTAGTTGTGAAATACTAATCTAGATTTATCAAAGACAAAGAAGCATTTGGAAGCTGAAATCCAAGCGAGACGGTTGGAGCTTGATCTAATGATCAAGGTGTTACATGCTAAGAAGGGAAAACAAAGCGATGATGATCGTTCTGATCATAATATGTTAGAAAGTAACTCAGATGGCTCAAAGCAATGAGATTTATAGGGGTAAGAGACTGAGTGTGAAGATCCACAAGAGGTGGAAGAACAATGAGAAAAGTAATTAGCCCGTTGAGAGCCAACCTGATAGTAGAAAAGAAGTGGGTGGTGGTTTAAGCACAACAGTTAGAAAAGAACTTGTGAAAGCACGTTCAGTTGGGCATTCACAAGTTCTCCACTAGGATTTAGTGCACTCACAACAAAATGAATGATCATCTAGCTCTCAACAAAAAGATGAGGTTCCTAAGCAAGAGCATGCGGATTTAAGGAAACACTAGGACAAGAGCGATAGTTCATCTAGTGACAATTCAGTACAAAGGAGTTCGATGAGGTCAAATAAGTCCAGCAAAAGAAAGATGGTGGATAAACACCAACACATTAAGTGAAAAGGCTAAGCAAACCACTCGTATGTTGGCAAAGAAAGCATTAGAAAGGACTTCAACATTGAATATGTGAATTAAAGCCCCTGAAAGAGCTCACCATGCTCCAGTTTATCATTTATGATGAAAAATTGAACCTGTTAGCATAGTAACATCATTAGATGCAAATTATGGCACAACAAAGTTGGAATGACGAGTTGAAGTGTCGTGTGTTCCCATCCAGTTTGGGAAAGACTTCTTATAATGGTTCCACGGACTACCCCTTGATAGTATTAGTTGCTAGAAATAGCTGCTAAAGTAGTTTGTCACTAGTTTTTTGGCAAATGTTAGATAGCCAAAATCTGCTGATGTCTTGTTCACTTTATCGAGAAAGAGCAATGAAAGCTTAACAGATTATTTCTGAAGGTACATAGGGCTACATGATAAAGTGGAGGAATGCATCAAACAATTGGCAGTTGCATATTTCAAACTTGGCTTACAAAAAAGTGATAAGTTATGGCTATCCTTAACAAAATGCTATCAACAAACATGTCCTACCATATGTGACAGATAAAGATATATGTAAAGGTTAAGGATGAAATAAAGCCAACCAACCAGATGACCTCATGTGCTAGATAGAGATATATGTAAAGGTTAAGGATGAGACAAAACTAGCCGACCGGAAGGAGTCTAAGTCTTTTGGATCTAATAAAGGAAGGAAATAAGGAGATAAAAGGGAAAGTGATGCAAGGAAGTCCATCTATGAGGCCATCAACACTATTTTTAAGGAACTGATCTATAAAATCCTCCCCTAAATTAGAATACTAGGTTCTCCAAGCTTGAATTACAATAAATACATGAAGAATCTGAAGACAACCCCCATTCCATTAGTTTGTCCTTAGTATTCAATATACCTTTTATTGCTAGCCATAAACTGAAGCTGAACCTTGGGACGTGATTAGGAAATCAAAGTAAACCATGCTAATTTATTCTAGGACCATGACTTCTAATGGCTTGCCATGTAGTAGTTGCATTATACACTCCATCTCTGAATACCTCCCAAATGAATGTATCAGGTTGATACACTCCATCTCTGAATGCCTCCCAAATGAATGTATCAGGTTGATGAGGGGAAAGAAGATAATCAGGTAGATTTTTTACAATAGCTTCTTTAAGTTCCTAGGTAGTTGGATATGGTCAACTCCACTACCCATTAGCAATTACCCTTGAAACCTTTGCATACTTTAGAATGCCAACATCATAAGTTATTCTTGTAGTGTAACTTGGAACTAAAGGCCTATTTCGATTTGAGCAAACACTGAGAAGAATGGGGAAGCAAAGTGGCCTGGGATGAGGTATGTAAACCAAGAAATGAAGGTGGACTTAGCATCCTAAAATTAGAGGAATGGAACAAAGCAACAATGACGAGGCACATATGGAATCTATGCTCCAAAGGCTCCTCTCTTTGGGTAAAATGCTATGATTCTAACCTCCTCAAAGGTAAATGTTTTTAGGAACTTAAAATTCCTTTGAATTGCTCATGGACATGGAGAAAGCTTGTCTTTATCAAAATACGAAGTGGGTACGGGTAACAACATCTTACTTTGGTATTCCAATTGGCACCCATGTGGTCCATTAATTCCCAAATATGGCTCTAGAATAGCTTATGATGCTAGCATGCCCACCAAAGCAAAAGCCTCCCAAGTGATTGATGACACGACATGGAAATTGGCATTCCCGTGCACATGTGAGCTAAGAGAGGTCATTATTGAGCAACCACCAAACTACATACCTAACTCACAAATAGAGGAGAAATTTGTTTAGCTTGCATCCAAAGATGGAGGTTACTCAGCCGTGGCCACGTGGAATTCTATACAGGCCAAGTCTCCAAAGAAAACATGGCACCATCTCTTATGGTTTCCTAATCATGTACGTCGTCATGATTTAATCCTTCGGCTGGTAATTAAAGAAAGACTGAACACCAAGGAAAGGTTGCTCACTTGGGGAATGCATGTGGATCCTAAATGTGTTATGTGGTCAAATGTTGGAGATAATGGATCATTTGTTTTTTCAATCCCCCTTTTTAGCTGAATTAAGGGAAATAGTGCTTGCTAAATGCCTCATCAACAAAGCTCGGCAACCTTGGAAGAATGAAATATCATGAGGTACTAGTAAATTTAGTGGGAAGAACTTTGTTGCAACCATACATGGGTGGCTCTTGTTTATTACATATGGCAAGAGAGGAATTCAAGGATTTTTAAAGGGCTGTCTTCTTCAATCAATGCTATTGCTCGAGAAATAAGTCATGTACTTAGGCTAAAGCTCTCTAATCTACCTGTCATTAGTGCTAACGTTGAGTACATTAGTCATGTCATAGCTGGGGGATTCCATTGTAAATAATTCTTTTGTTATACGGGGGTATGCCCCCAAGATGATGTATTATATTTTCCATTAATCCAAAATTTACTCAATTACCAAAAAAAAAAGACCTATTTTGATGCCAATTGGAGAACCATAAAGAAATAGAATCTCCTTTTCCAACTCTGTATTTGGAGATATGGATTGTCAATTCACGTAGCTTCAAGGTTTTCCTCCAAGTCCATGAGCAATCTGATGGAGTTTAGACTTCCCAAAAGCATTTACCTTTCAACAAATTATTGTAGACCAATCCACCCAGAGAGAATGCTTCTTAGTGCATATGGCCCATAAATGCCTTAGCATGGCTACCTTGCTCCAATCTTGCAATTTTTGGATGTCAAGACCTCTTTTATTGGTAGGAAGACATACCTCATTCCAAGCTACTTTACTTCCCCATTTCCTTAGTTTAGCTCTGGTTCAAAGGAATCTTCTTAAAACTTGTTCAATGATGTCGTGACTCCTTTAGGAAATATAAAATTTAGGCTCCAATAGACTTGGATACTGAAAAGAATATATTTGACTAAGGTAGGTCTCCCAGATTAAGATAAACATTTTGATAACTAGTTTTGATCTCTTCTGAAAATTTTATCAATTAGCTCATTGCCATCATTGTATTTGAGCCTTGTCGAGATCAAAGGAACACTAAGATATGTCACCGAAAGTTCACCCAATTGATAACCAAGTATGGAGCAAAGATTATGCTTTTGTTTGAGGCTAATTCCACTCATGTAAACTTTGCTTTTGTTCTCAAGAGGCTGCAAACCCGAGTACTTATGGAATTTAATCAAGGTTTCCCGAATAAGATGAAAAGAAGAGTCATTTGCAAAGCATAGGTGAGAGATTGCAGGCTTTAAACATTTAGGATGATAAGTGAACTCACCTTCTTGTATAAACTTATTGAAGAGCCTAGAAAAGAAATCCATTACAAGGGGAAAAAGATAAGGGGATAATAGGTCTTCTTTCCTTAAATCTTTTGCACTTAGAAAATAACCTTCTAAAACACCATAATGGATATAGAAAAGAAGAGAGTTGTGATGCATGCTTTAATCCAAGTAATAAATATATCCAGAAGTTCTAGTACTTGTAAGATATCAAAGAGAAGGTTCCATGAGATAAAGTTAAAAGCCTTCATGAGATCATTCTTTATAGCACTCCTTGGAGATAAGTTTTTCCTTTGATAGTTCCTTACCAATTCTTACATCAAGAGAATTTTAATCAAATATAGTTCTTCCTTTTACATAAAAGCCTATTGTGGACTTATAATATTGGGCATTATCATCTTCAATCAGTTGGCAATGATCTTGGAAATACATTTATATATAATGGAACAAAAAGGGATAGGGCGATAATCTGTGAGAAGACTAGGATTTAGAACTTTGGGGATCAAAGCAGACCTTCGTTTTGGTCTACAACGCCATTCTCTTGACAACGCCAAAAAGAAAAAGAAAGAAAACGAGAAGAAAAAGAAAAAAAATGAAAAAATGAAGAAATGAAAGGCTAGGTCTTAGGCCAAGTTGTTGAACCCATATCAATTTAGGCTAAACTCAGCTCAGAAAAAATAAAATAAATTTATCAAATCTCAATTTAAATATTTTGTCAGCCTAAAATAACACATAAATGGCCAAAATTAATTACCGGGTATTACATTCTTCTCCTTTATAAAAATTTTGTTCTCAAAATTTACGTAACATATCTTAATCAGAAAATAGGGATGGGCACTTAACTATATCACCGACTCACGCTTTTAGGTGGATTTCTCAACTCCATGGTGTTGCCACAACACACGAACCTAAGGAATGGTTTTACCATGAAAAACCTACTCATGATTGTTCTTAATTTGAACTGACAAATTCTCAAAAGTAACAATTTTCTTAATATCCAATTCTTCCTAATTAATCACATAAGAAGAATTTGATATGCGCTTTTAGAGCATTTATATGTGGAACACACTAAGAATCCGAGCTAACTATAGAGGAAGCACCAATCTTTGTGCTACCTTACCAATTCTCCCTATAAACTCAAAATAGTTCAATAATCCTTGGTAAAACTTTTCACATTTCCCAAACCAAATAATATAGTGTCCAATGAAACTTTCAAAGATACAAAATCTCTAGCTTGACCTTCCAATCAACTTTGTTTATCAATATAACTCTCACATCTGCTTTGAATCATTAAAATCTATATTAAGCCACCTGGATCTTCATTGATGCCCATCTCGCCAAATATGGTCCAATCTTCATCACAATTTCTCTATGTTCAAACCATCACAAAAGGAATCTACAAAATCATCTATAGAAGACCTCATAAGGAGTAATACAAATACTTACCAGTAACTATCATTATATACAATTCAATCAATACTAGATAGTTTTCCCAAATTTTCTCCCAAAATCAGTACATAGAACCTGAATATATATTTATCCTCCTAAATTTAAATACTCCACTTTGACTTTCCATATGCCCGTGGATAAAACGAGGTACCAAAACATAATTGAGTCCCTAATACTTTTTGTAAACCTTGCCAAAGTTACGTTACGAACACTAAGTCTCAGTCTAACACAATTCATAACACCGTACTTTGCAATCGAATAATCTTCTGGATATAGAGTTGACACTACTTATTCATAAAACCTCTATTTCAATAGGAAGAAAATAGGTTGATTTGCTCAACTGCTTCATAATTACCTTAATAGTGTTATGCCTCCTACGAGTCCATAGCAAACTGTCATAAAATAGATGATCACATGGTCTTAATTATATTGTGCCACATTAATGATTGCAACAATTTCACCGGCTTCTAGTGCCCAGCCTTCACATACTAAAAGATTAGGTTAAGCAACGAGACACAAACTCATTCATATTACATTTCATACCATTTCACCAGTATTGATAGCTCACATCTTTGTACATTTTTATCCTATTAGGATAATTATAAACCCTAAGTGATGAAATTCTTCACTTATTGCTTTCCACAATTCATCTGATTAAAGTCTACATCCTTCAACCATTTAGTCAAAAAAACTAAGGGCACCATAAATTTTAACAAAAATTAATTTCATTATAAGACCTTAGTAACCCTAATCCATAACATTGGTGTCATTCACGATAACTTAAGAAAATTACTTTACTCTTATCATTATTATTTTTCTTCCTAAACAATTTCAAAATCATTAACATTCTTTCAAATACTTTACTAGAAATAAACTATCACAACTACTAAACTTTGTAACTTTCTTTTTGTTTTTGGTAGGTAACTTTGTAACTTCTTATCTAATGTATCAATTACTACCTTGGTACCATTAGAATAATACTAAATATCAAAAAATCTAATCTCCTAAGTACTTCATTAACTTATAATGTCCCATAATTAAATCACATGATGTATATGATTACCTTTAGACTCTAGTGATCCAAACACACCCTAAACCTTTCACTACTTTGCCAATGTTGTTGAGGCTTCAATTATCTTAACCTATACTACTATTTGATTATTTTATATCAGAACAAAACTAAAATCTTCATGTGAGATATCATAACATATAAAGTAACTCACTCACTATCTAAAAATGACCAACACCATAGCCACAACCAACTAACAATTCAACCCATTGAAAGGTCATTGCAAGTTTTACTCCAAACAACTAAACTTTCTTTCAAATTAACTAAATCAATGGATCCTTCCACTATAAGGAATCCTAAATAGAATGATTATAACAACCTTCCTGACTCACAAAACTTAAGATATCAATCACAAGCCTCACTTACACTCAACTAACATATCCAAAACCTTAAAGAAATTTATTATAATACTTAAACCAGAAATTATTCAAACTCAACTTTAACTCGAACAATCAAAGCTTAACTTACTCTTCTAAACACACATATAAGCAAACAATTTACCTAATTTCAACTAACAATGCTCATCCCAAATTATTACTGAATTCAATAACCATGTCCACACTAAATCCTAACTTTTCATCTTTCTACTTAACTAAGACTATATGATGACCTTATAGTAAAATATTACATTAAATAGACCATAGGATAACAAATCCTCAAGTTGAATTCTCAACTTTCTCAACTTAACTAATGTCATATGATTTAATGCAACAGAAATATGAGAAAGACATGACACAAGTTCCCGAAAAAAGTCAATCTCCCATTAAGAAGGTAACTCTTACTATTTCTTAGGAAACGTATCCACGAACTTACACATTATTCCTGAAAAGTTATATTGGCACTCTTTCTTAGTCAATATTAAACTGACTACCAAAACAAAACTTTTTTAGCTTACTTAGCATCACATAAAGAAGAATTTAGTACTGTTCTTATCTCACCCAATTCAGAACTATAATGTTGTCGTGTAAAATGGTTGTTACTACTTTAAAGTAGTAACCAATCATAACATGCTAAGTAGATAACCTATCCATTCTAAATGCATATCTAATTTATTTTGTGAAAAAAACAAATAACTCTAAGGTTGTTATACAACTATGCGTCATTTAATAACAAGACACTATGTTGATGAATGAAGGATGCATAGAATTTGGCTTTTTAAGCCTTTAGACTATAAATTTTGAAATTTTTATAAAATTTCATAGTCTCTTCTAAATAATATTCCTGATGTTAGGACCATCGTCAAAACACCTCGTAAATCTCGTATCTATACCCGTCAGATTGTCGTATGATGTCCTATAACATTTTCGTATCTTCGACTGATAGAGCCGCTATTTTAGGCAACAATCTCAGTCCCAGCCATGTCTACAGCTAACCATAATATAAATTGCCATGATCCTTAACCCTTAACCCATGAAATAAATGCTAAGAAATTAGTAAGATACAATAAAAACATGTAAACCTCATTAGCTAAGACTTAAAATATTCGTAACCTAGCGCTCTAAAACCGTTTGTCATGCCCTTAACTTAACTGTCTGGGACGGATGACATGCGAATTTGAAAACTGATTAAAATAAATAAAATTCAATTTAAAGTCAACTCACATTGAGTTATAATCAACGATATATCCAAAATCATCACTTATTCTCATATAATAATATTTGAATATGTCACCATCAGCTTAGGAATAACATAATCCACTTTAATGCTATTTCCAATGACCGCATCCAAGGTTTGTAAGGTTAGAATAAATATTATAATCATATTTATATTTCTCAAAATCATAAAGTCATAAACGTAAGTATCGAACCCACTTTCAGGGCCATACAAATTACAATATTAATAATTCAATTCCCAATTAAAGTGAATAAACATACTTATTATCTTCTATAGTTAAGACTAAACATACGCTAAATAAGCCTAAGCCGCATTCGTATCCCACCTCGAGAATTAAGTCATAGTAATTCTTAGTTTATCGTCTAATATTCATAACCTAACTCGTTATTAATAAATTAAACATTAAACATCATTATAATTAACGATCTTAATATGACAGCACAAAATAAAAATTTATGCAATCTCATGTAATGGGTATGATAGAATATAGTACCAGTGCATACTCTTTAATCTTCATCTATTCCTAATCTTATCTTGGGATAGGTAACGCTTCAAAAAGCATACAGGGTCACCAACTAATCATTTAGCACTCATGGTAAACGTATATCTTAATATAAATATATATATCACATCTGGGGAATCGAGTTACACCCCACAGGTGTAAGACTCAGGGGCACCGAGTTACACTCCCTGACCCTTCTGCTAGAAAACTGAGTTACACCCTTAGTCAGGCATTTACTTAGCACAAATAGGGTCCAATTGTAGCTTGGAGAAATCTCATAATCATATCATCTCAATATTAACGTCTAAATTTCAAATGACTAAACTCTAATCGTATATATCGACTGGGGATTACCTGATATTTTTAAAATCTCAGTTTATCATTTTTCTTGTAATCATGGATCCCGTTCATATATATAACCTGTACCTTGGCAAGTCAACAATATTCATATGACACTCTTTGATTCCAATTAATAATCATAACATATACCTGGAAGATACCATCCTAGTGCCAAACACATAATATGTGATACCCTCACCTTTGGTGTGAATGAGACTTCTTAATGTCTTTCTTGTGGAGATGAGATTCGAGTTTGTTAATGCAATAAAGGATTAAGTTATTCAAGTTGTTCTAAGTGTTAGAGGTTAGAGTTGTTGTGGGAAAGGATCATGGTCCTAAAATTTGTCTAACTGTTGGAGGATGTATGCATGGTTTGGTTTGTGCAATTGTTTGTTGTGAATGTGCATGAGAGAAGGCTTGTTTCACTTAATGGAATTGAAGAAGAAAGTGGGAATGGGAAGGAAGGAGCCGGCCATGCAAGGTTTTTGGCACCACCTTGACCAAGAGAACTCAAATTTTGACTAGGCAAAGTTGATTATTGACTTGTTGACCAATTGACCTCCACCTAAGCATATTCATATATATATTATATTGTGAAAAGGTTGAGAGGAAAAAGAGATGGCCGGCCATCCTTTGTTTGGTCTTCAAATGTGAATTGCTTGGTTGTTATAGGAAAGTCAAGGGTAATTAAGTTGGTGGGGCCCTTTGGTTTAATGCATAGAAGCCTTTATGCTTGTATACATATATGTATAGATGGAGTTTGTGGTGAAATTTGCTTTGGCCAGCCACCTTGCTTAAATATAGATATATGTATGCATATTCAGTAGGTGAAATGAATAAATGATAAGAAAAATATCTAAGGAAGAAAGAAAGAAACCACTTGGGGAGGAAACCTTCGGCCATTGAAGGAGTTTGAGAAATTGAGAGCAAGCTTGGAAGGAGATTTGAAAGAGAAAGAAGAAAAAGGGAGAAGAAGAAGATAAGTGGAAGAAGAAGTCAAAGAAGCTCAAGTTCTTGATGTCTTGGAAAAGTTGAAGCTTAAGGAAGGAGAATCATCTTGAAGAGGTTGGAGAGAGTGAAACTTGAATTTGAGGTAGGGAAACTCCTCATAGCATATATTTGACTTCTTCTTCTCCTCTTTTGAATTTTAGTTATGGTGATGAAAAGTAGAGAACTTCATGTTATGGTGTAGAGAACTAACCAAATGTTGGAACTTATCTAGAACAAGTGTGATGGTTGAGTGCGAGTTACTTGATCATAGATGATGGGAGGAGAGGGAAGAAAATGATGAGAAATTTGGGTTAGAGTGATCTTAGAAGATGTAAAAGTGTGTGTAAAAATGGAAAGTTGTACACAAAAATGAGTAGAAATAGAAGAATAAGGCAAAACCTGGAACTGAGCAAGCCCCGGAGCAATTGTGATACCCCTACCTTTGGTATGAATGAAAAGCTATGAATTTGATTCATTGAGGTTATGGGAGTAAAATTGTTGTGTTGTGGTGCCATGTCCTTCTATATTTCTAAGTGTTGGAATTTTTGGCAATTTTAAGTTTTGCTTGGAAATGGTTAGGAGGAGAAGTGCATGGGATGATTTTATATGGTGAATGAAGAGTGTAATGCATGAAATTGGTGTTGAGAATGCAAAGGGGATGGAGGAGCTGGCCATGCATGAATATTGGCACAAATTGACCTAGTCAAACCAATTTGAGCCAATGAGGATGCACTTTGGGTGGTTGACTTTTCTACCTTCCATGTAGGCTAGTATATATATATATATTTTAATGTGAATGAATGGTGAGAAGGAAACATGGCCGGCCAAGCTTGGTGGGTGTTCAATTTTGTTGGTTTGTGTATAATGAAGGTTCAAACTTTGCATTTAAGGGTGGTGGGACCATGGTTTGAAAATTTGGAGACCAATACATATATATATATATTGTATTGGTGAAATGGTGAGAGAAGACCAACATGGCCGGGCAACCCAATTCCTCTCCATTTTTGTCTTGATTTGGTTGGAAGAAAATATGGTTTAAGCATTAAAATGGTGGTGGGTCCCAAGAGTTTAATGTTGGAAGACTTGGTGTGTTTGTTATACATATATATGTATATAATGGTAAAAATTGTGTGGTGAGAGATCCTTTGGCCGGCCACCTTGATATATAGAGATATATGTATATATGTTTGAGTGTTAAGATAATATTATTTGGTGTTAAAGTGGTAGAGAGAAGTGGAGAAAGCCCTAGAGGTCATCTGGCCATTTCCATTGTTGAGAGCTTGAGTGCTTGAGAGTTTGAGAGAAAAGTTTGGAGAATTGAAGAAGAAAAGTGAGAAGAAGGCTTGAGAAGCAAAAAGGAAGAAGATTAAGGAGAGGAAGAAGAAGAAAAGGAGAGGAACAAAAGTAGAGGAGCTCAAGTGAGTGAAGTTCTTGTGTTCTTGGAACAAGTTGTGAAGGAAGAAGATCCATCTTGAAGCCTTGGAGAAATTGGAAGTGATTGAAGATTTAAGTTTAAACTTGAGGTAGGGAACTCCCTCTTAAGTTATGTATATCTTGAGTTCTTCATCTTCTATTTTAAAGTTTGATTTTTGTGAAGCCAAGTTGAGAGAATCATGAAATAGAGTAGAGAAATTGATGGATGGTATGTGTTAGTTTCTTTCCTCACTTTGGTTGGTTGAAATATAGAATTTTCTTCCCTTTGCATGAATATGATTGAAACCCTATTCTTCTCCTCCTTTAATTCTCATAAAGAATAAGGGTTTGTGGTGTTGTTAGTTAAAAAAAGTTAAACATGGTTTGATGTATGTGGAGTAGTTGGAGGAAGTTCTTGAATTTCCTTGTTTATGGTTGGGTGTAAAATGGTTTTGTGTATGGAGACGATGGGAATGATAAAAAGAGGGTTGAATTCCCATGAATATGGATGTTGAGGATTGATTTGGATGAATAATAACCAAGGTAGAAAAAGTGGTTAAGAACCTTGAACAAATTAGGGAAAAACCTAATGTTTTATGGAAAATTAACCTACGGTCCGGACGGGCCCTAAGGGGGTCCGGACCGGAGGAAGAAATCCGGAGGATCCTTGGTTCTGTGGTCCGGACCGGCCACAGAGGGGGTCCGGACCGCAAGTGTAACTTTTTGGCCCGGGGCTACTGTGGTCCGGACCGGCCACGGGGGGGTCCGGACCGGCCATAGAAAATTTCATGCATGTTTTTATTTCCTACCTAGGGTGTTGCTAGGGTTGACCTATTGACTAGATGATTATTTTAATCGCATTTCAACAATTGTATGTTGATATTAACGTGTTACATGAGGAAAATTGTGGAATCATTTATGCTATTGATATGAACTCTCATGTGAAGCATGTTATATGTGAACTCACTTATCTTCTCAACTTAATGAAAGATAAGAAAACGAAATGATGAATTGTGTGCCGGGGATGTGGGGACGGAAAATAAGAATGGGGACTGATACCCTCGGGTCGAAAATCCCGGAACCTGCGCAGGGTTGGTGTTTCATACCGGTAGGTTAGTAGCCTACGAAATGAGGACAGTGTATTGGCTTAGGCATACACACGGGCGTAGCGTCGCCCTGGATTGTCACCCTTAAGCACGCTGGGGGCTGCGACGTCGCCCGGAACAAGGACGTCGAAACGGACCAAATCCCCGATAATGTATGAATACCTAATGTGTGATGTGAACACGACATGAACGAGATAATGAACCATAAAAGAAATGGAGAATGCACATCTTATATGAGAATTGATTCGTGAACTTTATTTATGGTTTGGAACCCTGAACTATATATCTTCTGCTCTACATATTGAATCATGTTGTGACATCATGGTATGATTACTATATGCATCTTGCTTTATATTATGGGGAGTGTATCGTGGGCACACGTCGTCCGTGCTCACGTCCCTACAGATTTCCCTGCAGGACCCACACCGGACGAGTAGGATGGTCCCGAGGAGACGCATGCATAGATTTTGCTAAAGTGGAGCTAGTTAACAATTGTAAATGTATTTTGAGAAATCATTGGGTTGTATAAAGTTTCCTTTTTCTTTTGATCTTGTAATGGCCATAAGGCCTTGACTTGTACAAACTTTTGGAGATTTATATATAGTGAATGGTTTCATATTTCCATTAGTTCATATAAAATGGATGTATGATCTTGAATGGGAATGTATGGATGATAAAAACCTTGCACAAGGACTTTATTAGGTACACAATCGACTAGTTTTTAGGCCGTTATATAACCGATAGAATATTGTGGGTCCATTGCATGACGGGTGCGTTTGCTCTGATCCGATGACTTGGCTTACATGGTATGCATGTTTTACACTCACCCCCTGGGTCCCCGGACCCGGGGCGTGACACATTACTTGGTTTTGCCCTAGGAATGTAGTGTAATCAAAGTAAGGGATTTGAATATAATATTTTCATTGAAATATCTTTCTTTTATGAACGTAACAATCATTAATCTAAGGTTATTTTCAGAAATCGAATCACTGTGTTATAATCGAACATTCGAGTACAAAGTGGTACTTCTGTGTCTCGAATGTTTGGTTCAATGTCCCTGTAAGATCGAACCACTTTTCAAAACCCTAAGTTTATTGATTGGTCTACGTAAAAAGTTCTTTAAAGTTTTATTTTCCGATCTGACACTACAGGTATAGATGTTGGATTGAGTTATAAAAATAATTATTCAAATCCAAACCTTTGAGTACACTACGGGAATAGGTTAAAATCAAGTTCTTTTAATTAACAGTAATTTCATTAAAGCTTTCTAAATTCGTCTAAAATTGATATTTTTAACTTGCGTTTTAAGTTAATTGTGTTAGAAGAAAACTAAAAGTAGAAAAAAAATTATTTACTTGCTATTGTCATTTATTTTATTTCCTTATCTAAACTCAAAAACACCAAAAAGAACTTCATCTCAATCAATTTTTCTATTTATTTTTAATTTGTGCAAGTACGTGCAATTGTGAACTCTAAATTGTAAGTTACACCCTTGTTCCCTATAGAGATGACCTAGGATTCACCTAGTTAAAACTATGACTACATTCTTATATTTGAGAGTTTACATTCATACAATTTTTAAGAGAGGTCAAGCTGCAAACAAGTTCATAAAACTTTAAAAGTTTTAACTTTTACAAACTTTAAAACGTTCTAATCTTTTCATAAAATTTTCCAAAATTCATTGGAATAAACTATTATAATACATTCCAACAAATTTTGTCAAAATTTTTAGAAGGTTGGACAGAAGTTTGTACCAAAAAGATCTACAAAACCTTAAAAGTTTTTAAGATTTTCTACTAAAAATATTTCCATGTGTCACTTTATAATTTTTAACTACTTTATATCAAATCAAACACAAACATCCAATCATCATTTCAAAATAACTTTTTGTACACCAAATTCTAAAAAAATTAAGTTTTTGAGAAATTTGAAATTTTTTCATACTTCAAATGGCCTCTTAATGTTTTCCATACATCTACCAAAATCTGAATTTAAATAACAAATAATTTTAAGATCATCAACTCTTTTATAAATAAGCATGTAATTTTTCACTTTCTACAAATATTTCAACTTTCTTTGTAGCGTGTCATGCCCCAAATTTCTAGCGAGTTCCTACATAGTTTTACCATACTGTAGGGACGAGCCTCTCACACCCCCTAATCTTCTATGGCTCTATTTTCTTGTTCGGATTAGACAAGAGAGGATAACACATCCTTGGACAATAAGGAGGGATGTGTCCTCCAGTCAGTATAAGCAATCTAGCAAATATCACATCCCATGTTTGATGGCAGACAAAGATAAAGCAAAAGGATTTGTTTTGATTAACAAATTAGTTGTGGGATTAGAAGCAAAAAGACTAAATTACCCTTACCAAACATTCCAAATTTTGAAAGACCACACCATCCTGTTTATGACTTGAAAAAGTAAATCTCAGCTAGTATCAAACATAGTTTCTCACCACATGCAGAGTGACTACTGCTTTGGGTAACTAAAAAATCCAAGAAATATCAACTTATACAAACTGAATTAAGTTAATACATAGAAGTAACAAAGCTATACAAAAAAGTAAAGAGTACAGGTGTAATGACTAAAATAGAATGGCAGCAAATAACTACAGAAGACCCAAAAATTCAATCTCAGTCTCTCTACAAAACTAACATTCTCTAACTCAAACTCCCACTCTAAATGATCATTCAAGGGTGTCTATTCCATATAGAATTGTCTGCCCTATTATTTCTTAAGGCATTGCACCTAATTAAGTACACAACATTGGGGAAGATCAGGAATATAATATTAATGATAGCAACCTTCTTCTTGTCATGATTTATGCTATCTAGCAACCCGTTCTTGCACGATTAACAGCTGAAATAGGATTTTTGGGTCATATTAGAAGAAAGAGAACAAGAAGCTAGAACATATTGGAAGATAGATTGAATATATCACAGGGACTCACCATAAATGTCACGCCCCGAATCCGAGGACCCGAGGAGTGAGTGTGAAACATACAAAACATGAATAACCGGGTTACAATATCAGAGCAAACACAACGGTCACGCAGTTAGACCCACAATCTACCACATAAATAACCATACAAACTAACTATCATCGTTTAGATTAAAATTTACATCACTAGACCTTTTGGTCTTTACATATCCCAATAACTAAAATATATAACATTTCCTTACAACCTGTAATTTACTAATATACATTATAAAATTAGAAAACTAGCCAAGCGTTTTAGGGCTGCTGCAACATTTTCCTATCTTTGCTTTAGGTCACCTTTGGCCTTCCTGTGTGGGTCCTGCATTGACACCTGTAGGGACGTGAGCACGGACGGCGTGTGCTCACGCTACTCCACAGTAATATATATATATGCATGCGTGGTAATGCACATTTAAAGCAATTAACCATAACAATGCAATACATAGGAAAATTTGTAATACACAACACATTATCACTAAACAAGAATTTCACCTTAAATATCATCCAACAATTCACATTCGGCAAACATCAACATATCATTAACTTTGAAAATATACACTTCATG
>JAVXUM010000021.1:9054417-9071319 GCA_035590655.1 Pouteria glomerata | reverse complement strand
TGATTTCTCTATTAAACATGCTTCAATCATAAGTGTAATATCCTGGATTTTACTATGGGTGTAAATTTATGAATTTAAACATGTTTTTGGTGTTATATTATGTTAATGAAGTAGTATTAGTTATTAGGGAGGCCTTATGGTCGAAAATTTTGAGAAAAATGGGTCAAATTCTGCAAAAAAAAAGGCATTTTACCTGGGCGCCCCTGGGGTTTTGATGGGCGCCCATGACCTTTTGGGGCGCCCGTGGTGACCTTCCTCCACCCGTTTGACGAAATGTCTTAAAGAACCCGAATTTCTAGCTCTCGAGGGGCGCCCGTCTGAGTTAAGATGGGGCACCTGTGGCCCTGAGGGGTGCTCGTGATTCCATGTAGGGCACCCCACTTGTATAGAATGGTCTGTCATAAGAAATAAGGCATGAACAGTGCAATGGATGGTTGGGCTGTCCTTTGGACGTGCTACAGGCATGGTGAAACTCTTCTATCTGCAGAAAAACTTAGAAAATATTTATATATATCAGAGTGAGTAAGAGAGAAAAGAGAGAAAGAGAAATTAGTGTTGGAAGAAGAACCTTCGGTGGAGAATAAGAGAGAAGAAGAAAGAAGAAGGAAGAAGAAGATATTTAAAAGAAGAGAAAGGGGACCTAGAAGAGTCTTGATCTTGGTGAGTTTTCTATTTTGATTTAGCCCTGAGTTATTTTCAAGATTTTGACTTAGAATGTAATCTAGGGTTTGTTTTCTTTCCATGGTATTATGGGTGGTTTGGATTAAAAAAGAAAGAGTTAAAAAGGGGAGAGTTAGAGCCATCAAAAGGTGGAACTCAAGAACCCAAAGTTCACCATCTCCTTGCTTCTACTTTGCTCAAGTTGAGGTAGGGATCCTTTAACTTCTTTTAGTATATATTTAATGTAAAAGAGTTGAGAATATGATTTTGTAAAGATTAATTAGAAGTATGATAGTATTAGAGGATAGATTATGGAAGAAACCAAGGTTATATATGTTAGTTGGGAAATTGAAACCTAAAATCTACATAGAGAGAGTATGATGATATGAGTTAGTTTTTATTTGTTATTGGAACATTTTGGCACTAGAATACATCTAAAAAACCTTGGTTTAACTATATATGGAATGGGGTAACGTTTGGAAACCTAAAACTTGCAAATTTTAGGCCAAAACTAGTAGTTAGCTGTGCTAGGAAGCAGGGGGGTGCCCTTGACATTAAGTGGGGTACCCGTGACCAATGTGGGGTGCCCGTGACCATAAGTGGGGCGCCCATGAGGCATCAGAAAACCAGAAATTGAGCTAGGTTTCTTATATGGTTCAATAGTTAGGTCATACCTCAATATTACCTTATTTATTCATTTAATTTGGATCATAGTGGTATAATAATAGTATTATAGAATAAAATATCAAAATAAAGCATAATCTTATGTAAGCTTAGAATGAATATTAATTGTTATATTAGTTATTGGAGTTATATTAATTGTTGTGTGTTCAAAGATAATGACAAAGTATAATGGTACATGAATAAAAAATGATTTGCTTGGCAAATTGGAGTATGATTGAGTTGTGGGAAAATATGTGATGTTAATTAAGAGCTAAATGTGATTACATGATTTGTTATGAACCGGGAAACGTGGTGGGGTATGGAAAATAAGAAGGGTCATGAGTTTTACCTTCGGGTTGAAAGACTCAGAACCTGCGTAGAGTTTAGTGTTCATGCCAGTGGGTTAGTAGCCCATAATATGACGTTTGGTTTATCGTTTCCATTGGGTTTGGACCCATAAAAGACGATCTGTGATTTATGTACCCAACCCCCGATGATGTGAGTGATGGATATGTGAATGAAGTTAAATGTTAACGCTGTGTATGAAATTTGGTGATTATTATGTTTGATTGTTTGATAGATTGTGGTTATGATATTGGAACTTATTAAGGGCTTTTGTAAAGTATGTTTT
Organism: Pouteria glomerata; assembly: GCA_035590655.1. Taxonomy (NCBI): domain Eukaryota; kingdom Viridiplantae; phylum Streptophyta; class Magnoliopsida; order Ericales; family Sapotaceae; genus Pouteria; species Pouteria glomerata. Next base: position 9,069,365 of record JAVXUM010000021.1, on the reverse strand, counting down.
GAACCTTTTGAAATTTTTAGATGATGAAAAGATAAATAGAAAGTATATTTATCTTGCGTTTTATATATGCTATTTTGAAGTTACGTGGGCACAAGAGGACCAGTGCTCACTTCCCTACAGATTTTGTTGCAAGAACTAACCAAGAGAACTAGGTGGGTGCATGGACAGAGTTAGAAGTGCTTATACTTGAGTCACTCAGAATTAGTTAATTTTTGCTATTTATGTTAAATATTTTTGGTTTGTAATATGCTAATGTAAATGAGAGTTATAAATTTTGGGTTGTAAAAGCCATAAGGCTTATGTAATGTATATGTAATGGAAATATGTTGGCCAAGATGACCTGGCCGTGGTCTAGGTGATTACACTTGAAAAGTGTAATTACTAATTTGACTAATTAAGGAATAATGCATGCATTTCATGATTAAAATATGCAATTTATTATCATTATTTTATTTACATCTTGTGTTTTCTCCATTTCAGTGAAAATGAAGATATTGAGTGGCTAAATGAGAAAGAAAACGGAGCAAATGAAGTCATACAACAAAGTGGAGAAACAACCTAAAGTGAGAAACAGATTGAAACAAGGTTTGAAGATGATCACAGGAGCATCCGGACGGTCAGACCTAGCGTTCGGACGGCCGAGAGGACAAACTTATAACAATATGAAGAAAAAACCCACCATCCGGACGGTCGATCATAACGTTCGGACGGTCGGGTAGTTCAAAAAGTCCGCCTTTTTTTATTTTTAGGGTTTTTATGTATTGCTATATAAGCTAAATGGTGGGCAACTTTGATGGGGACTTTTTTTGCCGTCCGAGGGTTTTTAGTTTAGAGTTTTCTTTCAATTTTCGTGAGGTTTTGAGAGAATTTTTGCCGAATAACTGTGAAGATGTTGCTGCTGATTGCTGTGTATTGCTTGATACTGCTGTTTTTTTTTCTTTTTGTTACGCTTGAACCTCTTTCAAAGTAAGTTTATGTTCTTAATCAAGTTTTAGTTAATAAAGAAAAATTCTTTAACTTTATATTCTGTTTATGTGAGTTTGCATGTGAATCTTTACGTGGGGGTTTAATGTTTTGCATAAAAAATATTTATCTAGGGTTAGGTTTTATTCTTTTCTTCTAGGGTAGTTTCAGAATTATTAAACAGTATATTAGAAGTTTGATTTTAGGTTTTTAAATGGTTGATGATTTATACTTTGATCTTATCTGAAAATAAGGATGTTCATGCATGCGTAGTAGTATCTAGGGTTTCTTAGTTTCTTATTCTCTTGGTATCTTGATTTTCTTGTTTTGGGCTAGTTGTTTTCTTTCATTTCCAATTTTAATTTCAGAATAGTAACAATGAATATAGTAATCATGTGTGCCTAAGGCTTTTATATCTTGGTTTGGGATTTCAAAGTAGGGTAAGTAAGTTTTAGTTATTTGAAACCCTAATTTGCTTTGGAATTAAATTTTATTTGCGAAAAAGATTTTTAGGAAACAAAATGTTTTGTTCAAATTCCATGAATCACTAAAAAAACTTTTTGGCACTTTAAACCATCTTTGGAAACTTTGTCAGAAATAAAATTTATTCAAAAATCATGAACATAATAATAGAATATTTTCCGACTTCATAATCCAGTTAATGTGAATATGAAGTTGAGTGTGATAATTAAGGGGCTTTCGTGGAATATCTTCCAATTCCAATTTCCACTTATTCTAATAAGATATGTGAAATTTGAATTGCAATCAGAAAAAAGAGTTTTCAATTACTAGATTTCACTTCACCTGAAAACGGAATACCAAACCAAGATTCTTATTATTCTTTGAATTTAGAAATTTATCACTGCATTGTTTTCACTTTTCTTTAGAAATAATTGAGTTTATATTTATTGCTTAGGAAAACTAGAAAAACATTTCGAACATCAAAATTTACCTGATTTACCTTTTAGCAACTGTGAGATTAGACAAACTTAGAAATAACTTAGAATCTAGATCTTTAGGATTCCATGTGGATTCGACCCTAGGCTCACTAGATAAAACTACACCGCACGCCCTTATACTTTGGGGTTATTTTTGACTCACTATTTATACACGGTCACCAGGTCTGAGTTACTTTAACTTTCTTATATTATGGGTTCTCCATGTGGATGTTGTACTGTTCTGATTAGTGAAATTGAGATATTAGTGCATATTATGTATGATTATCACTCATCCCTCGGGTCACCCGATCCGGGGCGTGACAGTAAGCTACTAGAAGAAATCCATGAATTATAATATAAACTTTATTGTCTCTATATCACATATGAGACATTATAATATGTATATCTTTATTAATCTCACTGAGATATACTAAACCATGAATGCTGAAATTTGAGATAAATAAAACTCAAAACTGATAACTTATCATATCTTATATGCACATAAATAATGATAATAACCAAAAACAATAATGCTATTAATAATGCTCAAAAACAAAATATTTGTTTACGAAAGTAAAACCTAGATAACATGGTAATGCAAATTAAAACTCTCCCACTAACCTAGTACATCGAAAGACTCTAGAACACCTATATCATAAACATACTTATTAAAAGTGACAGGTCTCAATCCCTTAATTAATAGATCAGCTACCACGGCCTCTCTATTAATATGTTCAATCATAACATCTTCATTCTTCATATAATCTCTAATAGTAAGATACTTTATCTCAATATGTTTCAATCCACCAGAACTTTTGTTATTCTTAAAGAAGAATACAATAATGCAATTATCACAATATATTTTCAAAGGCCTCGGAATAGATTTTTTCATCATACGCCCTGAAATGAAATTAGCCAATCAAACAGCATATGTTACCATCCCATAGCATACTACAAACTCTGCTTGCATAGTGGTTGAAGTTGTAAGAGTCTGCTTAACACTTTTCTGTGAGATTGCTCCTCCAACCATCATGAAAATATAACCAGATGTATACTTCAGGTCAACTAGCAAAATCTGAATCTGAGTGGCCAACTATCTCAAGATACTCAACTCTTTTATACTTTAGCATGTAATTTTTGGTTCGTTGTAAGTATCTTAAAACTTTCTTAGATCCCACCGAATAATCATGTCTTGAATTAGAAAGGAATCTACCCAAAACACTTACAACATATGAAATATCTGGTCTTATACAAACCTAAGCATATATTAGACTACCCACAACACTAGAGTAAGGCACATTCATCATACTTTTTTTCTCAATATCATTCTTAGGACACTATTTTTTACTGAGTTTATATCTTTTCACAATAGGTAATTCTCTAGGTCTACAATTTTGCATATATAACTTATTCAACACTTGATCTATATAAGCTACCTAAGAAAGTCCCAACAAACCATGAGACCTATCTCGTTGAATTTCAATGCCTAAAACAAATGAAGCTTCTTCAAGATCCTTCAAGTCAAAATTCTTAGACAATAGCTCCTTGGTCTCATGCAACAAAACCAAATCACTGCTAGCTAACAAAATATCATCGACATATAAAACAAGAAAGATGAACTTGCTACTATTGACCTTAAGGTAAAGGTATTAATCTATCTTATTCTCAATGAAACCCAAAGAAGTAATTATTTGATCAAATTTCAAGTACCATTGGCGAGATGCCTGTTTAAGACCATAAATGGACTTTTTCAACCTACACATAAGATGCTCTTTACCGTCTTCAATAAAACCTTCATGCACCATAATATTTTTCTCATCTAAAATAGCATTTAAAAATTCCATCTTCACATCCATTGGATGTAACATCAAATCATAATGAACTACCAAAACTATAATAATCTACAAAGAGTATTTAGTTGACACAGGAGAATATCTCACTATAATCAATACCTTCTTTTTGAGTGAAACTCTCAGCCACTAACCTTACCTTGAATTGCTCAATCTTTCCCTGAGAATCTCTTTTAGTTTTAAAAATCTACTTACAACCAATAGGTTTGCAGCCTTCAAGAGGTTCTACAAGATCCCATACTCCGTTATTAGCCATAGATTACATCTTATCATTCATAGCATCCAACCACGTAGTAACCTATGAACTAATTATAGCATCAGCGTATTTTACCGACTCAATAATGTCATCATATCATAACTAGTCTTACCAAGATAAAATAAATAATTATCAAAGACAACAGAATGCTTCTACCTGACAGATCTTCTCAATGGTACTTCTATCAAAAGTTCTTTGCGTTGATTGACCTCATCATTTGGTACTACATTCACATCTAGTTGAGGACTAATTTCCTCAATAGGTATAGGTGCAGGAATAGGTACGAGTGTGGGTACATGGAGTGTAGTTCATGTACTACAGGTAAAGGAAAGGACACAATGTCTTTCACTCGACCCACATAACAGATTGATCATAATTAACATTAGTAACATTAGCAACATCATATTCAAGAAATTTTGTTGTCATAAACTCAAAAATCCTAGTATTGCGTGCGAGGTAATAAAACTTGTATCCCTTAGAACGTTCCGGATAGCCAATAAAGTAACAACAGATTGATCTAGTGTCACACCCCAAATTTCAAAATCCGAGTGCGTGAATAAAAAGACACCAATTATATCATTTAACAATGTTTCCTGTCACCCATCAAAACCATACACACACACTATGGAGCAATAAAATAAAATAAATAAAATTTATACTTCAAAATATAAATAATTGCCTTAGTCAAAATCACTAGGCAAAAAAATTTCCAAAATTATTCCCAAATAATCTCACGAGTAAAAAAATATAATTGAAATTTACCTCACAAGCAGAGGTTCATCAAAATCCACCAAAAAAAATAATTCACTAAATTCTAAATTAAATACTTAAAAATAAATAAATCTTTAATTCCCATGCGCATAAGGCTCAACACTCAGCTCAAATTCATTACCTGCATCACAAGCTGTAAGGGGATAAGCACTAATACCATGCGTGCTCAGAACCCTAATAATAATATAAATGCAAACGTGTCCTGACATGCTACTAAATAAAGCAATTAAGCACAATTAACAATTTTTAAGAACGAAATTAAATTAATTTATTATTTCCTCTTTTTTACCACTATTAAACCACATAACACATAAAAGAAAATCAATTTGATTTCAAAGTACTGTTGTTTGGTTGTCCCGTGTAAACAACCAATGTACGTCACTCTTTGATGTCTGCTTGGTTGTCTTGTAAAAACAAGACCCAACTAATATACACCATCCTTCGGTATCTGTTTGCTAGGTCAAAACCTTAGAAAAATAATATGCCACCTTTAGGCATCTGCTTGTTCGTAGATTACTAGCCTACTGCAATCGATAACGGGTTTCGGGATTTTCAACTCTTGAGTACGTATATCCGATATTTTCAGTACCTCTCAACCAAAACAAAATACATCAAATTTTTACAATCTTTAATCACATTAAAGAATATATATATTAAATAAATATTTGAATTTTAATGTCACTTTAAATCAAACATCTCACGAATTTAAAAAAAATAAACTAATTAACCTTAACATTAAAGACCCTGACAACTAATTGTGATCGACACACAGACATATATATATATATACACGTATAGTGCTATCAATATATATGCACGTATATATTTACATTAACGTATAATGATGGCAAAACAAAACAAATTGAAATTCCTGTAAGATGATACACGCCAATTCATCAGTTATTTTCGTTTCGTTTCGTTTCGGTTTTTTTTTTTTTTTCTCACAAAAGACAAAAGAAAAAAAATCAGAATTTCTTAATTACAATAATTCCATGGCATCAGAACCTTTCAATACAATCCATCCCATGGCACAAATCCATTCCACGGCATACTTTATATATATATATATATTTTTTATATAATTCAAGTTACCTTCCTGCCAAGCGATCACTTGAAGAATTAAATAACATATACATATAATTCGTTCAATCTAAGTGAATTAGATTGTACTGGCAGGTTGTTTGATCACGTTGTAATTAATGTGTACATAAATATGCATATATTTTAACAATAAAAGTTCGGCCCATTGCCCTTTTCTAAAGATTTCAATAGGTTTCTTCTTTTTCTTCTTCTTCTTCTTCCTCTCTCTGTCTCTCTCTCTTTTTCTCTAGGGTTTTATTTTTACCAAATAATTACAACATTATAGGTATATATAGTAGTAGAGTTCTAACTCTAACCAACTTTAATTTATTTCCTATTCCCCATAGGTTTAAGAAAATTATACCATTTTTTCCGTAAAACTTTAAAATCCTTCAAACTTACCAAAATTAAACTTTTTAATTACAACTAAAAATTAAATAACGAAAATTTAAAATTATTAAATTTAAATACTTATTAAATTTGCTAAAATAAAAATATCTAAATTAAACAAACATTTGGGTCATTACATCCTACCCCCCTTACCAAAATTTCATCCTTGAAATTTAGGAGGTAAAAAAATCAAAGAAACAACTCAGGGTACCTACTTCACATATCTGCCTCTCGCTCCCAAGTTGCCTCCTCAACACCATCATACTTCCATAACACCCTAACTAAAAGAATAGTCTCCCCTCGGAGCACTTGCTCTCGAGAATCCAAAATTTCCACTGGTTTCACCTTATAAGTTACATCTGAGTTAAGCTCAAGCTCGATCCAGTCCCATACGAGCGAAGGGTCCGGATTATACTTCCTGAGCATAAATACATGAAATACCTCATGTACTCCTGAAAGCTGCGGCGGTAAGGCAAGACGGTAAGCTACCTTTCCAACCCTGTCTAAAACTTCAAATGGCCCAATATACCTCGGAGATAATTTTCCTCTGAGCCCAAAACGAAACTGACCCTTCTGTGGTGAAACCTTTAGAAACATATGGTCCCCCACCTCAAACTCCATTCGTCGCTTATCAGCATAACTCTTTTGGTGGCTTTTTGCTGTCTCGAGTCCCTATTGAATCACTTTAACCTTTTCAGTTGTTTCTTGCACAAACCGAGGCCCAACAATTATAGTTTCTCTAACCTCAGTCCAACAAATAGGAGATTTGCACGGTCTACCGTACAGAGTTTCAAAAGGAGCCATCTCGATGCTCGATTGGTAGCTATTATTATAAGCAAATTCAATAAAGGAAGATGATTCTCCCAACTACCACGAAAATCAAGCACACACGCTCTGAGTATATCTTCCAAACTTTGTATTGTACATTCTGACTGTCCATCGGTCTGAGAATGAAAAGCAGTACTGAACAACAACTTTGTCCCCATGGCTATTTGGAGACTCTGTCAAAATTAAAAAGCAAAACGTGGATTCCTGTCTGAGACAATAGATACAGGGACTCCATGAAGCCTCACAATTTCCTTAACATATAATTTAGCCAAAACATCCATAGAGTCGGTCAACTGAATTGGTTAGAAGTGAGCCAACTTGGTCAACCTATCTATTATCACCCAAATAGTATCGTGGCCCTTTAGAGATCTTGGCAAGCCAAAAACAAAATCCATCATAATGTTCTTCCACTTCCATTCTGACACCGACAAAGGCTGCAAAAGACCCGCATGTTTCTGATACTCAGCCTTAACTTGCTGACAAGTAAGGCATCTACTTATAAACACTGTCACATCCTTCTTCATGCCTTCTCAATAAAACTGACAGCGTAGATCGTGATACATCTAAGTACCTCCAGGATGTACTGTAAATTTAGAGTGATGGAAATCTTTTAAAACCATATCTCTAACAGAATTAGGCACATAAAGTCTCCCTAAATATCTCAAACCATTATCAGCGTCAATCACCCATCTTGGCATCTCATTAGAACTCAGTAACTTGGCTTGAATAGCCTCAGATTCATCATCAATCCCCTGAGCTTCAGTCACATGACTCAAAAGAATTGGCTAAGTAGCTAAAACACATAGAACAGCATGACCCTCATCTTCCTGAAACTCCCAATCAAACTCTCCAAGGATTCTAATCATCTCCCACTCTCGCACGGCAAGACCCGCTAAAGAATTACGAGTCTTCCTGCTAAGCGCATGAGCAACCACATTTGCCTTACCAGGGTGATACTGAAACTCAAAATCGTAATCCTCCATGTACTTCATCCATCTTCTCTGCCTTAGATTCAGATTTTCTGAGTAAAAAGATATTTCAGGCTCTTGTGATCAAAAAATACTTTAAATTTCTCATCGTACAAATAGTGTTTCCAGGTTTTCAGAGCATAGATAACTGTTGCTAACTCCAAGTCATGCACTGGGTGGTTATGCTCGTGAGTCTTCAACTGTCTAGACCCATAGGCCACTACCCTATCACCATGCATCAATACACAACCTACACCTTCCCTGAATGCGTCACAATAGATTAAGTAGCCCAATCCCCTATCTGGAATTACAAGCACTGTTGTAGTAGTTAACCTCTTCTTTAGCTCCAGAAAAGACTGCTCACATTTCTCATCCCAAACAAACTTGACTTCCTTTCGAGTCAGCCTAGTCATAGGCCCAGCTAACCTTGAGAAATCACGGACAAATCGTCGATAATACCCTGTCAGACCTAGAAAACTCCTAATCTCAAAAACTGTCTTCGATCTCAGCCAATCCATGACAGCCTCAATCTTAGATGGATCAACTGCAACTCCTTCTTCAAAAACGACATGCCTGAGGAATTTTACCTCCTTGAACCAGAACTCACGCTTACTCAATTTAGCATAGAGCTTGTGGTCCTTCAAGGTCTGAAGTACAACTCTTAGATGCTCTTCTTGTTCTCATCTGATCGAGAATATACCAGGATGTCATCAATAAACACCACTACAAACTTGTCCAAGAATCTGCTAAACACTCGATTTATCAAATTCATGAAAACGGCAAGAGCATTGGTCAGTCCAAACGGCATCACCAAGAATTCATAATGGCCATACCGAGTCCTGAATGCTATCTTGGGAATGTCTTCCTGCTTCACCCTCAACTGGTGGTAACCGGATCTCAAATCAATCTTTGAGAAAATAACTGAGCCCTTCAGTTGATCAAATAGATTATCAATCCTCGGTAAAGGATACCGATTCTTGATCGTGACCCAATTTAGCCTCCGATAGTCTGTTCACATTCTGAGAGTCCTATTCTTTTTAGCAGCAAATAGTGTAGGTGCACCCCAAGGCGAAGTGCTAGGGTGGATAAATCCCTTAGAGCTCAACTCCTCTATCTGGGATTTCAACTCTACTAACTCTGCAAGTGCTAATCTATATGGGGCTATAGAAATAGGCTCTGTGCCAAGAATCAGATCAATCCCAAATTCAGCTTCTCATTCAGGAGGTAATCCAGAGATATCTTCTGAAAATACTTCTGGGAATTCACCAAAAACCCGTGGTAGCTCAATTTTGTCATCATCCTCATCCTCCAAGGCTATGCAAATAAATAAACTGCATAAGTCCACTTGTCCATGCCCATCAAGGGGAGGCAAGAGCTGAGGACTACAGCGATCACCAAAAAATCGTGTCCGATCTCCTTCAGAAGTAAATAAGGTCACCTGACCTTTAGAACAATTTATCATCGCCTGATAGACTGATAACCAATTCATGTCGAGGATCACATCAAAACTTCTCATGTCTAGCACAATCAAATCAAAAACCGATAAGTGCTCTAGTCCCGAAGTGTCATCCCTAATAGTGATCTCACAATCCTTACAAGCTCGGTTTAACATAGAATGGCCGCCTATTGGTGTTTCAACTTGTAATAGTGGAACCAACTCATCCATAGATAAATTCAATGCAGATACAAATGGTGCAACAATGAATGAGTGAGATGTTCTTGTGTCTACAAGGACTGTAGATTTAGTAGCATAGATAAGAAACGTACCTCTAGTCACTATAAACTCTGCACATCCATCATTCTGAGCAGCAATGAAAACTCGCCCTTGAGTTGGCGCTGCTGGTGGCCTACCCCCCTTTTTGCCCTGTTGGGATCCACCCTGAGCTCGCTGCTACTGTTGAATACTACTTGGAACACCCATCTAGTATTACTGTGCCCCATTCTAAGTACCCCTCTGAAATTGAGTCCGCAATGATTGTGACCCTGATGGCTTGTTGCTCTGTACTAACTGAGCTGGCTGTGGAGGTCTCATAACATTACCATTACCTTGTCTCTGTGGACAACGTCTCTGCACATGGACTGATTGACCACAATTATAGTAAATCTTCACCTCAGAATTGTTTTCAAATCCACTTGGCACATTTTTGAAAGGGCACTAAAACTGGTGATGCCCAGGTTGTCTGCAGTTATGAGAAATAATAGGACTCTGTAGGAGCTCCTGTTACCGTTGACTGACTTGGGGCTACACTTCCCTATTGAAATTGCTGAGTCTGTGCCCCATATGATTTTTCCCTCTGTCTTTTTGTAGGTCTGCCCTCTTGTTGTTGAGTCTTCCCATGTTTAGCCTCATTTTGCGCTTTGGTATCTGCTAAATTCTTCTCTACTGCCATTGCCCGATCAACCAGGACTTCGTATTCATTGAGCCCCAATGGCACTATCCGATCTCTAACAGCAGGCCTTAGTCCCTTCTCAAACCGCCTGCACTTGGTGCGTTCAGTGGACACCAAATCCTTAGCATATTTTGCCAATGATGTAAACTTACGTCCATAGTCTAGCACTGACATCGACCCTTGAGTTAAGTTTAGAAACTCGTCGAGCTTGGCATCTCTCAAAGACTGTGGGAAGAAGTAATCTCTGAAACGCTCCTTAAAATCATCCCAAGTAAGTGTAGATGCCTCGCGGGACTTCTGCACAGTACTTTATCAATCTGCTGCAGATCCCTCCAACTGAAAAGCAGTAAACAGAACTCTAGTCTTGTCCTCATTTAATTGCATCACTCCAAATATCTTCTCATTCTCATGTAAAAATTTCTTAACTTATTCAGTGTCGGCTATACCAAAGTAAGTGGGAGGCTTCATCCTCCTGAACTTCTCATATGGAGCTGTAGGTTAACTTACTTGCATTCTCCCAGTAAGCATTACAGCTTTTTGTTACATCCACATCTGAGGGTCTACCATTCCTGGCTGCGACGCATTTGGTACTTCGAATTGCACCTCTACCATGTGAAGTACCCCTAATGGAAGCTCTACTCCAACTCCAGCATTCGACCCTTACTCCTGTGATACTCCTGTAGCAACACGAGCTTCATGGTCCTGCCCAGCCTGAATCCCACGGCGTCGGCCCCTACCACGACCACGACCAAGATCCCTGCCTCTATCATTGCCTCTACCTCTACCACTAACACCCGAAGCGACATGTGGTGGCATTCTCTAAAATATCATAAAAATTTTAATAAGATTTATGCTCTCTTAACCATCAAAATCCATCAAAATCAAATGCAAATATCAAAATAATTAAGACATCATGTAAACACATAGCAACTAAAAATAGTAAAAAAAAACCCACTGTCCCTAGGTATTCTAAACCTAGGCTCTGATACCAAGTTATCACGCCCCAAATTTCAAAGTCCGAGTGCGTGAATAAAAAGACACTAATTATATCATTTAACAATGTTTCCTGTCACCCATCAGTACCATACACACACTATGGAGCAATAAAATAAAATAAATAAAATTTATACTTCAAAATGTAAATAATTACCTTAGTCAAAATCACTAGGCAACAAAGCTCCAAAACTATTCCCAAATAATCTCACGAGTAAAAAAATATAATTGAAATTTACCTCACAAATAGAGGTTCATCAAAATCCACAAAAAAATAATTCACTAAATTCTAAAGTCAATACTTAAAAATAAATAAATTTTTAATTCCTACGCTTAGAAGACTCAACACGCAACTCAAATTCATAAATTGCATCACAAGCTGTAAGGCGATAAGCACTAATATCACGTGTGTTCGAAACCCTAATAATAATATAAATGCAAACGTGTCCTGACATGCTACTAAGTGAAGCAATTAAACACAATTAACAATTTTTAATAACGAAATTAAATTAATTTATTATTTCCTCTTCTCTACCACTATTAAACCACATAACACATCAAAGAAAATCAATTTGATTTCAAAGTACTGCTGGTTGGTTGTCCCATGTAAACAGGACCCAACCAATGTACGTTACTCTTTAATGTCTGATTTGTTGTGTCGTAAAAATAAGACCCAACCAATATACACCATCCTTCGGTGTCTACTTCCTAGGTCAAAACCTTAGGAATATAATATGTCACCCTTAGGCGTCTGTTCGTTCATAGGTTACTAGCATACTGAAATCGATAACCAACCCCGAGCGGGTTTTTGGATTTTCAACCATTTGATACATATACCCGATATTTTCGATATCTCTCAACCTAATCAAAATATATCAAATTTTTACAATCTTTAATCTCATTAAAGAATATACATATTAAATAAATATTTGAATTTTAATGTCACGTTAAATCAAACATCTTACGAATTTTAAAAAATAAACTAATTAACCTTAACATTAAAGGCCCTAGCAACTAATTGTAATTGACACACACACACACATATATACACGTATAGTATTATTAATATATATGCATATATATAATTATTTATATATATACATTAACGTATAATGATGGCAAAACAAAACAAATTGAAATTCCTGTAAGATGGTAAATGCCAAATCATTAGTTAAATTCGTTTCGTTCTGTTTTGTAATACGACTCATCAATCAACAAAACATTCATTTGATCTGTGACAAAATATACACTACCACAGTCTTCAACAAGTTCGATTTCATAACCATTACATATCAATAAAAATAGAGTACTACATCAATAAAAATCTCATCCATATTTTCTATAGTCTTTCCAAGAATATGGGTTTCCAAAGTTCAGATCTGACATCGTTTACTCATACAATGACTCAGTGGTAAGTTATACAGGGAGATGTCGATTTGTTTCCAAGATTCAAGATAGAAAACAGGCCCTGTCTACTTCTCCTACTAGGGCTTTGATCTTTACAGTATGTATGTATATGTAACCATGCTAAAATATTAATTGCCATGTTTATGTGCAATCAAGTTGTGTGAAATCACATGAGTTTGAAAAGTAATATAATTTATTTTATCACTTGGGTTTGATCTATTAATTAGAAATGGTGGGTCACTCATAAACGGTATCAACTGTTTTATGTTCTCTGTTGAACCAAACAAATAAGCTATATTTTAGCTTAATGCTCAAACGTTCTAAACATACCTTCAATTTTACAACTTTTAGGGTTTTGGCTTAATGAAGTCATCAAGTTGCTGAGTGAAAGCAATTTAGCTATGCATGTTTGTTTCCCTTAATAGATCTAGACCTATTTTCTTAGGATTTTTGTGAAATTAATTTAGATTTTTGTGTTGTTAACCTTCAATCTCCATTGTCGACTCAAGGCTTCGAACAGTTCCAATACAAATTCCTTAGAATCTCTTATTCCTACGAATCGAATAGTTCTAGTGCAATTCTTCGATGTCGTTGCTTGTTTTTCCTGGTGTTAATGAATAGGAGTCTTGAAGAATTTTATCAGCACCAAAGTGAGTGTGATTGAGTCAAGCTTGCTGTTGATAAAGCGCTCATCTAGTCAAAGCTCCTTCATCTAGGGGGAGAAAAGTGGGGGCCACAACCCCTCTTATTATTGAAAATCCTTTGATATTCACATAGATTTTAAGATTTTTTCATATAATATAGTGTTTGGCCTTCTTTAAGTTTTGAAAATATTTTAATATTCTCATAGATTTTAAGATTTTTTCATATAATATAGTGTTAGACCCCCAAAACTTATAAAATTTTATTTTATTCTTCATTCAATACAAAATTTTTTATATTGATCCCTCTTGTCTAAAATTCAAGATCCGCCACGGCCTCCACCATGGCTTTTGATTTAAAATCAATTTTTGACGACAATTCGCTGGCCATGTCTCTCTCTCTTTTCATCTTCTATCTCTATGTGCACTTTCTTTCTATATATTTTATAGTGTGTATATATATATGTGTGTGTGTGTGTGAGTGTATAAATTTATGTTTGTTTATTTGTAATTAATTTAATTAAGTTGAGAATAAAATTATCTTTGTAGTAAATATTTTAACAGAGTTAAGATTCAAACTAACGGAAGAAGTTAGGATTAGAAATATTTCAAAATAAGGAAGTATTTGTAAATCTTAAATCTTGATGGTGTATATGCGTAATTATCCAAATATTTAGAGAGTTTATGTAATCTACCCTACAATTAAGACGTAAGGGATTATAGTGACAACAAGTGTAAATTATTTGTGTGATTTTTGTACTTTATCCAAAATAATAACAATACTAAATTAACTAAAGTTTGCCCCATTTGATCGAATTTGACTTGTATTGAAATCTAGGTTCACTTTTATGTTGAACGCCAAACCCACTCAACCAAAATCGTTGTTTCAAGATACAATGTCAACAAATACTCATATATAAATATATAATAAACTTAAAGACATATCTATCAATCAAAGATTTAATCATTAACTCAAGAAATTCACATTTCTCAATTATATATGTGTACACATATATATACAAATATCACATTTCATTAAAAACTAATAAATCAGAACATCAAATAGCTTAAAATTATGTTAATAACAAAAATAAACACTTATGTTAACCCAAAATCCTATTTTTGGGCAAGCCATTACTAGAGCTGGATGGATAATTAAATACTAGCTGACAATTTTTCTCCATTGAAACTCCATATATAGATCTTATGTTGAAGTCTTTAGAATAATTGTGAAAGCAAATAACTGTGAAAGCAAAGAAGTCTCCAAATCTAATTACATAGTTGAAAGCTGTTATTGATATGCTAAATGACAAAAGCAATTTTTTAATAATTGTCTTTAATTTTTACTTTTTTGAATTAGATATATGAAACCTAATTTTGAAGATTTGTACCAATGTAAGGATATAGAGGTAACCCTAAGTTCTAGCATTTTTAAAATTAAAATGTACCGAGTCTTCTTAAGCCCCTTTGTAA
>JAVXUM010000021.1:9041790-9054317 GCA_035590655.1 Pouteria glomerata | reverse complement strand
TCGAGGAGTCGAGCAAACATCAACAAGAGTATAGAGGCGAGGATTCGTTCTATAGAGAGGTTGAGTTTGTAACCAACAATTTGATTTTAGTGAAAGTATTTGGTTTTTTCCCTGCGCGGGTTTTTTGCCTTATCTTGGTATCTATATGGGTGCATGATTGATTGATCAATTTATCTAGCAAGTAGATCATTGAAAATTCAAACAGTAAAGGTAAGAAGCCCCGAAACAAGAAGGAGCTAATGCCAGTGTAGAGTTTAAGGGAAAGTTTCTACCATGCCTATACTCTAGAAAGACCAATAATCAACAATCAAATTGCCAGTATAAACCAAAAGTGAAAACCAACTGCTCTAGGGCATTTGGCTAGAACTCTTGGATTCCCTAAGGGTGGTTGGGAGTTTGACTCCAAGGCCTATTAAATCTTGGGGGTTCCCACATAAGGCTTAAGTCTTAAACTTAACCAGTTCGCGTGATTTATGGAGTATTGCGCGGGATTCCAGTTTAACCATCGATTATGTAGCTCGTTGAACATTGCAATAAATCTGTGTAAGGTTTCAGGTCACCAAAAAAGTAAATAAATAAACCAGAAGTGGAATGCAAATCATGCAAGTAGAAGAGGCACATCATTTGGTTTTAGAGCAATAGGTAAATGGAAAGGCAGCAAGCACAAGCACAAGAAATGCATCAACAACATGAGGAACAATTGTTTGTTGCCACTTATTTTGTAGGAAACAACTCCACGAGTGAGTCTTGGTTGATTGACAATATATTGCACTAACCACATGCCTCATGATGGCTCCATTTTCTAGGAGCTTGATAGGATTGCAGAATCCAAAGTCGAAATTGGTAATGGTCAACTAATTGAGTTAAAAGGAAAGGTACAGTGAGTATAGTAGATTTTGTAGAGACAAAATTAATTTGTGATGTATTATTTGTCCCTAAGATAGTCCAAAAAATGGTTATTGTTAGTACTTAAGAAGGAATATTCCGTTATTTTTAAACATAAAAAAGTGAGATTTCTAACCTTAATGGTATAGTTCTATTCTCTGTTGGTATGAGAGGTAAGAGTTTCATCCTAAACAGGACAAAGGCCGAATCCAGTGCACATCCTTGTGCTTTGAGGCGAGTAGACTTATGGAACAAGGGAATAGGGCATTTCCATAGTTTTTGTATTGAAGCACATGTAGAAGGAAGATGTGGTGCAAGAAATGGCATTGAGTGGAAAGAGGACCAAGGTTTGTGAAGTATGTCAGCTAGGGAAGTAGGCTAGCCTACCATTCTTAGCAAACAAGGCCTATAGAGCCACCAAGAAGATGTAATTGATACATAATAACGCATGTGGTCCTTTGAAAATAGAATCACTCAATGACAACGGGTAAATAGAAAGTCAAGGTTGCAAAAGTGTTCTAGACGTTCAAAGCTGATTGAGCATCAATTCAGAGTCACTTACACCCCTCAATAAACTGGTGTTCGTGGAGAAAGAATAGGGCAAACATGAAGATGGTCTGATGTTTGCAGATGGCCTGATGTTTGCTTTTCAAGAAACATATGCCAAATAAATTTTAGGCAAAAGCAGTCAACAATGCTGTTTTCTGCTTAACAGATTGGTGACCAAAGCAATGAAGAGGAAGACTCCTTATGAAGCTTGGTATGTAACTAAGCCTAATGCTGCTAATTTTTAAGTGTTTAGGTGCTTGTGTTACGTTCTTATTCATGCTACAAAGAAAGGAAAACTTGATGAGAAGGCAGAATATTGAGTCTTCGTGGGATATAGGGTCTATTTGGCACAGTGAAAAATAACAAAAAATAACGAAAAATATGGTTTGAGAAATTTTGTAGCATTTGGAAATGCGAAGGTTGCTTAAAGCTGGCCGACCGATATGAGAAAGAGAATCAACTAGTTTAGTTCTGATCTGAGTAGGCTCATAATAGGGACTAACCTAACCCTGGGAACCGGGGCCTAGCCATCCTTCTTATGTTTAAGCGTGTTGGTTTCAGTGAAAAGCCAAAAAGAGAGTTTTGCATGTGCGTAAGGAAAATGCTTTAAAAGTGTACTTACTTTAACAACAGAAAAAGGTTCCTTCAGTGGTTCAGCTTTAGGTCTTGCGTAGCCACCAAATCATGTTTTTCAAAGATAAATAATGAAATTTTTTGCTTTTGCGTCTTTTTTGGAGAGAGAAACTGTCTGAACAATTTTTGGGTTCAATCAAAATTGTTTGTATTCATTTTTTGACTTTTGCGTTAGTTTTTTGGAGAGAGAAACCATCCAAACGGTATTTTTGATTCCGTCAGAACAGTTTTGTGCCAGAATTTATTAAAAATAGTTAAAAAGTTTTTGAGATTTATAGAAAAATTATTAGGGTTTGTGAAATATTACTGGAGTTTGTAAAACAATTATAGGGGTTTGTAAATGTTTGTTAGGATATGAAAATATATATAACTTTATGGAAATTTCACGAAGTATGAGGAGTGCAAAATGTATTAGAGAATTTTTGTAGTAGCCCGAGACCATCACCGCTAGAACGATATTGTCCGTTTGCTGATAGGCCCGTCTGCAGGCACCCAGAGCACTCATGGTTTTGTTCTTGGCGAGGGCTACCCTAGTACCCCCCAAAACGCGTTGCACTAGGGAGAGGTATCCTCACCTTTTATTAGGCGTGATTCGTTCTCCTCCCCAACCGATGTGGGATCATTACAATCCACCCCCTTTTAGGGCCCAGCATCCTCGCTGGCACACCGATTCGGTACCAGCTCTGATACCACTGTAGCAGCCCAAGACCACCACCGCTAGCACGATATTGTCCGCTTTGCTGATAGGCCTGCCCGCAGGCACCCAGAGCAGCTCACTGTTTTATTCTTGGCGAGAGTTACCCCAGTGCTCCACAAAACGCGTCGCACTAGGGAGAGGTATCCTCACCCTTTATTAGGCGTGGTTCGTTCTCCTCTCCAACCGACGTGGGATTGTTACAATTTTAGAGATTTTTAAACATTTTCATAGATTTTTAATATTTTTCAGTGTTTTTTATTCCCCCAAACAGACCAATAATACGATCACCAAAGAATATATAGTGTTTCATGCTTTGACTGGGAGGTTCATCATTAGTAAGGATGTCACTTTTGATAAGGAGGCTGAACAGGACTAGGATAAGGCTCAGCCAAGAAGACTCACCCTAGAAAAAAAATGCAGTGCAACTTGATCATTGAGCAACTTGTGAGAGGAACAAAAAGCCTTGCTAATATATATAAGAGGTGTAATGTTACAATCCTAGAACCTGCCAATTATGCAGAAGCTACAAAAGATCCTAGGTGGATAAATGCAATACTTGAGGAGATGAGGATGATAAATAAGAATCAGACTTGGGAGTTTATGCTAGTTGTTAAGTGGGTGTTCAAGACAAAGCTAAATGTGGATGGTTTTGTGAACAAGCACAAACCAAGGCTTTTGGTGAAGGGCTATACACATCAATAGCAGTGCATTTTTTTGAAACTTTTGCTCCAGTTGCAAGGTTGGACACAATTAGGTTTCTCTTGGCAATTATAGCACAACAGGAATTGAGGATCTTCTATTTGGATTGTAAATCAGCATTCTTGAATGGATATTTGTAAGAAAAAATATTTGTGGAGCAGCTTGGGGGATTTGCAACTGATCAAAGGAACGTTTGGCCACTGAAGAAAGCCCTATATGGACTGAAATAGGCTCCAAGGCATAACAGGATTGATGAGCGCTTAACCAGCATTAGGTTTAAAAGAAGCCTCCGTGAAACATAGTATATTAAGACAAATGTGGTGGGAAATGCGGAGAATTCCAAGATCAAAAACTTCTACTGATTTGATTTACGAGAATAAGATCGTACCTTCGAGATCTCTCTAATTTGATCTCGACATATCCAAACTCTGAG
Organism: Pouteria glomerata; assembly: GCA_035590655.1. Classification (NCBI taxonomy): domain Eukaryota; kingdom Viridiplantae; phylum Streptophyta; class Magnoliopsida; order Ericales; family Sapotaceae; genus Pouteria; species Pouteria glomerata. The sequence goes on along the minus strand of JAVXUM010000021.1, from coordinate 9,050,421 downwards.
CTTTTGAGGATTTCGACTCGACTTCTCGATCTCAATCTTCAGCCTTTTATCGTATCCCCTGAAAATACTTTTTTTCTCTCTCACAAGATGGTGGGATCTCCAATAGTCTTTAGGGTTTCTTATTTTTCTTCTTAGAAAATGTTTTCCCTAGCCGCCAACACAAAGAGTATTTATAAGGCTACAACAAAGACCAATAGGCAAATATGAAAAGACTTCTTATGTAATTAAATCACCTACGAAAGAATTATAATTGCACTCCTAATCATATTCAAAATAATATTGTCAAGCCTTAATATTAAATACCCATTATCTTCCTACATTAAGATTACAGATATTCACCAATTAAATTAATTACTGACAATTTAATTTAATTGTCTTCTTATTTTCCTTGAGACCTTTTTGCTTAACTTATTTGACGTATCAGATTCAAAATCCACTTGTAAGATTTGATACAGCCAAAACTTATAAGCTTCTTCAAGGGGATATCATCAATCCAATTTATCAGGATGTCGATTCCTTTAACCATTATTGCTCACCATATATGCTATGGCATCACCCAATCCATTGAGTTTACTGATTTGTATATAAAATCTCACTCTTTGTGTAGTTAAAGTAATAATCATCATATACATGTGTCCAAAAATTAGAATATGAATTAAGAGCATAAGTAATCATAGTAAACATGAGGTATAAATTATTTTATAAAGTCAGTATAAAATAATTATCTCAATTGGGTCTAGTTTACTGTGCAAAAAGTGTACTAGCACAAATAATTAGGATTAAACCATTTCCCATAGACAAACCTACTAAAAATCTGTGCTACAGCTCTACTGATAGTGTCTCTAGTTCCATCTAAGACTATGAACAATAAACTTGTATTTTAAAAGAACCGATAATCTAATCTTATGTGTGTGAGCCATATTTTATACACTAGATCGAATACTCTTTATGAATACTAGACACATGCACAAATATAATAAATGGCATTCCTTGCTCAAAAAAGAATTCTCATTGAATGAAATAGAAAAAAAAACATAACATAAAGCATGTCTTTTAGTCCATATCCATCAAAATGAGCATGATATAACCATTGTTTTTGTGTATGTGGAGGATTTACTTGTCGCAAGAAACAATGTTGATTTTGTGAGGAGGTTCAAGGAATAAATGCTAGCAGAATTTGAGATGACAGAACTTGGTGAGGCTGCGTATTTTCTTGGCAGGGTTATTCAACAGACAACGGGTGGCATTTTCATTGAACAGTAGAATTATGCAAAGGAGATTCTGAAGAAGTTCAAAATTGACGAGTGCAAAGCCATAGACACACCGCTGGCCTTGAATAAGAAGTTTTATCCTGAAGGGTGAACCGAATTGGTTGATGGGAGTCTTTTTAGGACCATGATTGGGTTTTTAATGTATTTTTGACAGCAATAAGGCCTGGTATAGCCTTCTCTGTGAGTCTTCTTTCGAGATACATGCATTGTGCCAAAGTGGTGCATCTGAAGGTTGCAAAAAGGGTGATGAGATACCTCAAAGGGACACTTGATTTAGGGATCAAGTGTGTGAAGAAGCTGAGCTAGTGTTGCATGGTTATGCTAATATTGATTAGGCTGGCTCTTGCGAGGATATGAAGAGCACCTACGGCTATTTATTTAGCCTTGGATTGGGGTGTTTCGGTTGGAGTTCTAGCAAGCAAGAGGTAGTTGCTCGGTCCACTGCAGAGGCTGAGGCTGAGTATATGGCAGCTGTTGCTGCAATCAATCAAGCCTTATGGCTGAGAAAGATCATGGCTGATCTGAAGCTAAGACGAGAGAATGCAACTGAGTTGTCTGTGGACAATCAAGCAACAATTGCTATCTCAAGCAACCCACTGTTTCACGAAAGGACAAAGCACTTCAAGGTGAGGTACTATTTTCTTAGAGAAATAATGCCAAACAAAAAAAATAAATGAAGTAAATTTGGTTCATTGCAGCATAGACGTTTAGCTTGCGGACAAACTGGCAAATGGTTTGTCTAGGACAAGGTTTGAAATTCTGCGAGAAAAACTTGGGATTTGCTGCAAAAATAGCAAGTAGAAGTCGTGAAGGCTGCTATGTTCGCTGCTGGAAATAAGGAACAGAAGGATGGCAGTTGTGCTGAATAATAGAAGCAGCAGACTTTGCTTAATTTTCGAATTTAATTTCTGTTTTCGAATTTTACGTTTTGTTTTCAAATTACTGATCAACGTCTTTAATTTAGCTCATTTTGTTACAAAACTTATACATAGATGTTTGAATGTTTTGTTTTGAATTAATTAATGAAACAGAACAACAACAGATTTGTTGTTCAACTCTGTTCATTTTTTTTTTCCCCAAAAAACCAACAATTTACCTGATGGTTATACAAGTAACGGCGAATTTCCAGTCGATGTTCTTGTGGCAAAACAATGTTTAACGACCCCATCACAGACAAACCAATGACCTACAATACATATATATAGTATTGAAAGGATATGAGCTTCAGCAAGTAGGAGAAGGGATATATTAGGTAGTAAAAATTGCAAGCAATTGTTAAGTTTAAATCTTTAGTTTGTATCATATGCAAGTCTCGTTCAGACTACCACTGCCAGCAGCGGGCATTTATTTTTAATGAAAATATTTGCCGCAAAGAATAGAGCAAATATACTGTGACAGTGTCCAAGTACCAAAATTTATACAATGTCTTACTCTCTTCTCTTATATCAATAAAGGCCGTCGTACAAGTTTTCAAAGCCCAAAGCACGAAAACAAATAAACAATACCTTCTATAATAGAGGAATCGGCTACGGTTGTCTATCTTTACAATTTATATATGCATTCTTATGGAGGCAAAGTTATATTTGATGTTTTTTAAAAATATATATATGCATAGAGTAAATCACATGACAAGATGTAGTTTTTTTTTAATTTTAATATTTATGATAATATATATAGAGAGAGAGGGGGGAGAGCAAAAAAGAGTGACTTTTAATCAAGATTTTTATAAAGAAGAGTGTTATGTTATTGGAAAACAGTTTTAGAAAAGTTAAAGAATAATGTGATAACTTTTAAAAAAATTATTATTCTGAAAAAATAAATCATTAAAGAAATCTTTTGTTACGCTAAAATAATCACAAGCAAAAAAATCCATCAGAAAAATATTTTTCTTTTTTTGGAGTAATAAGTAACAGAGAACTCGTGTGGTTGAATTTGAGCTAGGATATATAATTTTTTAGAAACAAAAATGAGGGTTCAGTCTTAATGAAGTACCAAACCAGGGAGAAGAAAAAGGGGGCCACCATAATCACCAGGCCAGTGCCCATCCTCAGCCTGGAGGGTCGAATAGAACCTCAGGGCCCTTCTCAGTGTGGTTTCCACTGCTCCTCTACATACTCCTCCTTCAATCCCTATTTTCACCCCTGCAGGTAGGTTCATCTCCCGTCGATTCTCGTTCGCAAACTAGATGTAATCATAAATAGGAACTCAAACCAATGAATCATTAAAATAATAAACAAGAAATGCTATATATTACCATCAGTTGTGATCAATTATATTATATAGACACGTATTCATATATACATATGTATATATATCACCTGAAGTCTCATGAGTAGATCAGCGCTTTGTTTAACTTTAAAACGTTTCTTGTAGAACTCCTGGCGAGCTTCTTCAGCTTGAGCTCGATGTTCAGCTGTTCCAAGATCAGGGTCGAACTCCCAAAACTGTCTGCCAATGTGATTGTTTAGACTTTTGAGCCACGGATCATCATTGCCTTCAGACAATACAAGCTTCCACATTTTCAATATGCAATTCTGCCAAGTCCCCTGCGAACGTGCACGTAAAAGTTTGACATCTTAGAACACATTTTCTTTTTCCCTTTTTTTTTTTTTTTTTAATTTATTTATTTTTAAACGGGTAAATCTTAGGATGCTAACATTTGTTTATTTCAGACGTTGAACTCTAGCTTAGCAAAGCTTGTGAATTTTGATGATATATATTATCATTTGCGAAAGAAAAGCGTCAAACATATGTCGTATTCATTAATCCAAGTACTATGGACACAAGAGAAGGCCACTACTAATTAATCCACTTACAAGACGGCCAGCTTGCTACTTGCCAAGTGTTACAGTTGGCAAAATAAAGCAGACATCCATGGGGTGAATATCGAATTTTTTTTTGTTTTACTGTTAATTTAGCAAAATATTTGGTCTTTGTTGCCCAGCCAAAACAATTTGTAAAAATACCGAGCACGAAATCGCTGTATGGAACAGCGACGCAAAATGTGCCATTTCATACTCCGACTTCAGTTTTGTTCCCCACCAGATTTGGAACCGTGACCAAACTCGCTATTTCGAATAGCAATACTAAACGCGCTGTATCAAACAGCGAATAGCTCCTACCCAGACCAGCACTGCACCGAGCCAGACCTCAGCACTGCAGGATTAACTTGCAGAACTGAAGGCTCTGTTTGATATAGTGATTCCACTGGAAAAATCGCTACTCCAAGTAGCGTGTTTAAGTCTTCATAAATTCCAAACCTCTTCCTCGCTGAGTACGCTACGCCAGTCGGTGCTCTTCGCTGAATGTTATACCGGTCTCTCTGGGTCACGCTTGGTCGATGCTGCTACACCCACCGCCGGTCGATCTTCCGACCAACGCTGCACGTCGCCTCCTCCAACGTAGCACAACACCTCGGGTAGGTATTACATTTCCATTGTCGCACACCTGTTCAGCCATATTTCGTCCATTTCTGGTTTTTTTTCATTTTCCATTGGTTATAATGTATTGTGCTTCATTGTATGTGATTGACTCTGTTGATTTGAATGTGCTGAAGATTAATGAGTTTTTTGTGATTTAATGTGTTGATTTGAAATTTTGTAAAAGCATTCCATCCAGTAGCTTTTGATGTTTCAATTTTATCTGTGAAAATATGTAGAGAAAAAGAAGTGACTATTATCCTCGAAATCCTTTTACAAAAATTCAAAAAAAAAAATGTAGCTAAATGCAGAACATGAGCAAAGCTATTTAAAGAGCAAGAGCATAGGGTCAGATCTAAGTGCCTTACTCAATTGATGCAAAGATTCTGGATAACCCAAGTGTAACAGTTGATGACACATGAAATAATTTAAAGCTTGTATGAGTCAAAAAGATATTAGGAGAATTTAAGTACCTCGTAATTGCCAATATTTAGCTCATCCAGAAGTTCAGTCATAACCTTTATGAACCTCAAAGTCTTGCCCCATTGTCTCAAATAACCTTTATGAACCTTTATCAATGTCAAAGTCACATTGATAGGATTCACGATATCTTCCTTTAGATGGGTTATCCCTTCTATACACCTTTGCTATTTGATACCTTGTAAATGATTTAATACCATTCATGGCAATATATCTAGCAAATGGAACTGTTAAGTCATATCGCAGCGAACAAAGCTTTCCACCCTGTCCATAAGTCCAACAAAAGTAACATAAGAGTTAGATAGTCAAATATCAGCTACATTTTTCCACCTAACAAAGTTATTTATTTATTTATATATTATTATCATTATTATTTTGTAGGTCCACCCGACAAAGTTGCCATGCTAATGAAACGAAAATTCTAGGCCAAAATGATATTTTCATAAAAGGGATTGGCATTTGATATATTTCTTAAAACTCCAAAGCTATGATTCAGAATTCTCTCAATTCATCCACTCATAAGGAATTGTCTGCCCAGTACACTACTCTTGAAGCCACATGTTTTTTTAAGCACATATTGTGGCCAACCTTTTTTCATCTACATCATATATATATGCATACCAAAAAAACTACATACTTGCGTACGATTTTAAGCTGTAAAAGTTTTTAAATATTGTACTACTAAGGTATTAAAACTACAAAATTAAAAATAGATGAGACAACTAACAAAATCCAAGGCCTCTTCATTTTCTTCTTGAGATACATATGTATTGATTGCATTTCTAGAGATAGATATATCATACTATAATAGCTTGACAAATCATATAAAAATTTAGGGCTCGTGTAGAGACATAAATCTATCTAAAAAGTGTAATATAGAAAGAAGGCACCTGCCATGGTCCCATATCACTCTTGATTTAAATTTGGGGCATGGCAGCAAATGTGTTTGTTGGAATGCAAGAAAATAAAGAAGTTGACAATCTATCCATACAATTTTATGTTTTGCCTTATAAGATTAAGGCATCTACATTGACGTTTTATTATCGATTAAACAAGATTATTTTGTTACAATATTTTTTTTTTGAAAACTTAATAATGAGATTTTGTTTGTCATGGAAGGTATCATGGCTGAAGATTATGTGTCATTTTTTGTTATTGGGAGGGAAGTATTCTATCAACATCTGAAGGATTGTCATACGATCGTGACTATGAGCGATGCATTTGGGTGCTTCCGAGTGTAAGTTACGATGAATTAGTCACAAAGTTGTGCTCCATCTTGGGTGTGCAACAACGTCGGGTGAACTTTAAGATCACATCTCGTTACCCCTATTTATTTGGAGACACTGTCCGTATACGGGGGCTCAGATTGGAAGATGATGATTTAGTTCAGACATTGATGGAAGGAATCAGGAAGCTAAACTGGTCTCACACGGAATTGTACTTACAGTACGAAGTTATATCCTGCGACTCTCCCATGCGTGCACCATTATTCTTTGAAAGGGAGCCAGTTCCCATAGCCAACTCGGGAGGAGAACATAATATTTCAAGTGAGAAACTTGACAGTCACTTGTCTGCAAATGTTGCGCAATGGGATGCAGTCCGAGAGCTAGCTGATGGCCAACAAGAATTGGGAGTCAATGATTTAGATGAGCCGCTATGCATGGATGAAATCATGGCTGACCTGGATGACCTAGAATTTGGTAACGACCGGGAGTTCGATGTGGCATTTATAGTCTCTGAAGGAGGAAATGAGGAAGAGCTTGAATTACATCAACCTGATTTACAAACATTTATAACGTTTCCTGAAGTTAGTACTGCTTGTTCCACATCAGGGTTGAGCTGCAAGCAGTGGGATCCTATGACTCAAGAGCCTCGCACTGGTATTCTTTTCAAGGAGAAAGGTGACCTATTGAATGCCCTAAAGACGTATTCTTTGAGAACTAACACACAATACCAAACGGTGGAGTCTGACATGAAGACATGGGCAGTTAAATGCAAGATGGTGGGGGATACAACTTGCAATTGGCGATTGTGTGCAACAAAGCTAAAGAAACATGGACAATGGCAGATAACTGTCTATGTTAGCCCTCATACATGTGTATATTTCAAGATGAATCAGGATCACTCACAGTTAGATGCTCGATTCATTGCGTCTTACATTGAGGAAATGGTAAAGAAAAACCCCTCCATTTCACCTAGCATGCTAGCAGTGACAATCAACAAACAGTACCAATACCAAATTTCTTATAACAAGGCATGGGTTGCAAAACAAAAGGCAATTGCAAGTATTTTCGGCAGCTGGGATGAATCATACAGTAAACTTCCTATCTTTTTTAATGCAGTTCAAACATTCAATCCTGGCAGCATTGTTGACTATGTGTATCATCTAGCGGCAGCTCTTGGTATTGCAATCTTGCAATACGTTTTTTGGGTTTTCAAATCATGTATTGAAGAGTTCAAATTTTGTAGACCTATTGTAAGTGTTGATGGCACTCATTTATATGGAAAATATAAGGGAAAGCTTTTAATTGCTATGGGGGTTGATGCTAACCTACAGATATTCTCTCTTGCATTTGCTGTGGTTGACAAGGAGTTAACTGAGAGTTGGTTCTGGTTTCTCTGCAATTTGAGGATACATGTAGTACGAAATCGACAAGGTTTATGCCTTATTTCAGATAGGAATTCTGGGCTTATTTCCGCAGTTAATACAGCTGGTTCCGGGTGGGCAACGCCAACTGCCACTCATAGGTTTTGTCTACGGCATGTGGAGGTGAACTTTAAAAAGAAATTCAGCGGAGTTCAGCTAACTAAGTTAATGTCAAATGCGACCAAAACCCCCCAAGTTCGCAAGTTTAAGGCTATTATGCAAACAATAAAAGTTGTAAACTTTGATGCGTGGAAGTATCTCAAGTGGACTATGGCTTACGATGGAGGGTATAGATATGGAAATAAGACCACCAACATATCGGAATGCTTCCATAATGTAATGCGGGGTGCGAGGTCTTTGCCTATCGCAGCTTGCGTCCAGTTTACTTTCTACAAGGTTTTGACATATATTTCAGTGACAGAAATGTAATGGGAGTGGCTTGCCAAGGAACTGGAGTTCGACATTCCCCAAATGTCTGAGAGTTAGTAGAGAAGTTCTAACTTCATGCGCGCAACTATCGTATAATGCGTTTCAACCAAATAGATGGGATGTACGAGATAACGACAGGCTACCATATTATTGGAGGATACAATGTCCAAGTAGTAAATCTCAAAGAAGAAACATGCACGTACGGTAAATGGGCTCAGCTTAGAATTCCATGCTCACATGTCATTGCCATATGTGAGGAGCGACACTATGACTGGATGGAGATGATAGCAGCAGAATACTCTATCGATAGTTACGTGAAGATTTATGCTCCTCGTTTCAACCTTCTCCATGACCCAAAGTATTGGGAGAGCCCGAGTGTTCCACA
>JAVXUM010000021.1:9014272-9026734 GCA_035590655.1 Pouteria glomerata | reverse complement strand
TAATTCATGAAATCTAACTTTAAGCTTGTTACTGTGAAATTTATATATAAATCAACTATAAAATTTGCCTTAAATCCAAGAAAAAGACTACTTACGCACAATAAAAGTAAATCTTCTTGAAGAAAAACAACTTCTATTCATATTTTGGAACACAAACAAAATTCAATGGAAAATGAAACTAGATCTACTTTCTCTCTTTAAATTCTCTCTCTATAATTGAAAATTCTGAAAACTGAGACGTACGTAATGAGCTAACTCCCCAAATGACATCACTGTTCTCTATATATACAATACAGAACAAATGTAAGAAATTGATCATTCTCAGCAAGCTAAGTTACGAATTACAGTTTATGTAAATTGGTTCGAACAAAGGTTCTAACCAAATTCTAAGACTTTAGAAATTTTCTTCTTGTTGGACCGTGGACAGCTTCTGTTTTTCAAACCAACATTCTAACATAGTATGATTCAAACACAAGTTCGAACTTCTTTCTCAACACTTAGTTTTTCTCCAAGCCTTCAGCTCATTGTAATCGCTGTTGATCGAACCACTATTAGAACAAGTGTCCGTTCGAACCAATGTTCAAACCAACTTCTAGACTTAGGATTTTTCAATGCTTCCAAGTGCTGTTGTTCTTTTGTTGATAGAATAAAGGTTCGAACCAATTGTGGTTCGAACAAGGGTTCGAACACCTTTACCTTAATCGATCTTGCATGTCATGTTTGTATCAAGTCAATGTTGTTCTAACCAGGATTCGAACATAGTGTGGTTTGAATAAAGGTTCGAACCACTTTCTATATACTTAGACAATTCTTGCTGATGTTCACTTTCCAAGCCTTCTGTGGTTAGAACTTATGTTCAAACAGCTTGTGGTTCGAACCAATGTTCAAACCATTGCCCTGATTTCCTGGTTTAGGTCCAATTTCTGCTATCTTTATCCCCAAACACCTGCAATTCACAAAAATTTCACATTAATATATTAAAATTCAATTTTTCTTTCTTTTTAGCACATAAATTTACCTATCAATCCTCAAATTGAAGTTTATGATTGTATTTTTTATAGTACAATCACACCCCCCCAGTTTAAGATTTGCTAGGCCCTAGCAAATTAGCTCAACAAAGAATTATCTTTCAGAACCCAACCTAACTCAAAATTGCACATCATTGTTTAATGTAAATTCTCTTGAAATTCCAAGTTCAATTCCTCACGGCAATCAAAAATTAACATAAATGTTCATATTTGCAACACTGTATTCATTGTATGGTCTTAAATTCTGAAATCGGTTCCTTATGCGCATAATCATTCCTTAGAACATGAATACAACTCAATCTTACATACACAAATTCTTTTTCAAATCTTGACTTCAATCCTCACAAGATATACTCTCTTCAATGAACATGAGAATTGGTTAAACACTCTTCGAAGATCCTTTGTAAAAAGTAAATGTAAAGCAAATTCTAATAAGGATCTTTCTCAAATCACGAATAATATAAATCAATGAACATTCGACTTGTGTAGCCCTATGAAAGGAATAATCCATAACAACAAGAATCTTGGATTATTTCACATTTTTAACTTCAATTTCTAACTCAATTAACACCTTAGATCTGTTAGGTTTTTATTAGGTTGTAATGGAGTTAGAAGGTCAGATGTGGGACCAAAGGTGGGAAGGGATGTTCAAAGAAGTGTCTTAGTTGCATGAACTTCATTCTTCTCTTCTCAATCTCAATCCAACTTCTTTTTTTTTGGGTCTTCATTTTTTTTTTTTTTTTTACATTCACTCTCATATGATTTATCACAAAATCAACAAATTCATATTTTCATACTCTTGAATCAAAATCGGAAGCATTCATTGATTATTCAACTAATTTTTTTTTTTTGTTTTAAGAAACAATTGGTCTTTGATAAATCTTCGTGATTTACTCTCTAATTTCCCTTTGTCATCAACTTTCATTACCCTGAAATTCCCAATTTCTCTTTTTCTTTCTCACTCTACCATTTTTGTTCATGCACTACTAAGGTACTTGGGTAGGACATGTTATCTTGGAAAGGTTAAGGTATTATTCTAGGCTCCAAAAGAGCTATGCATATATGCATTCAAAGCTCAACATAGCTCTTAGGGGAAATTAATAAGAAGAAAAAGTCAACAAGGCTTAGCAAATCCAAAGATGGCCTATTTTATTTCCAAGGGTTCAATTAAGTTTCATATCCATAATTATGTTCCAAAATCTAAGTTGATGTTTTTCTCATGCTATGGATTAAAAGCAAACATTTAGAGCTACTGAAAGAATGTAGATGTGAAAAACATAGAAGAGTTGCTTTAATCACTCAACAAAGAAAACTAAAGGCTCAAGTCTCACAAGGTTAGTCTCCACTTGTTAAAGAATTAATGAATGTGTTTCATGAGTTAAACTCATATTCCATGAAGTCATACTCACACAGCTCCTTAATTCATAATTCATTTCGAAACAACTTCAGTTGTGTCAAAATTATGAACTCAATGTTAATATTCAATGCCTATAGGAAAAATCACAGGTAATTCTTAAAATTAACATTAATCAACAATTTACACATTTTGAATCAAGTCATGAACTGAAAAGATACTTCATTCAATTCCTTTCTAATTCAAACCCACGAAGGTTTCACATGCAGTGTTTATCAACAAACATGTCAGCAATTGCAATTAAAAGTTTCATCGAAGTTAAAAATTCCCAAAAATAAACAACAAACAAAAAGACTTTAACTCCTAAGTTGGTAACAAGCCAAAACAATTCTTAAGTCTTAAGAATCGTGACAAGGATCGTCAGATGGCCTTGTTGAGGTTCCAACACCAGTAGCAGCTAGCAGTAAGTCTAACTTAGCCTCCATGCCAGCAATTCTTTTCCCTTGGCTTTGTAACTCTTGCTTGATGAAATATTAGGTGTCTTTGATCTCTCCAAGCTCCAGATTCACTTCATCCCATTTTAAATACATCTTCTCCATAAACTCCTCAGTGGTGGCTTCTCTTTTTCCCTTCTTATAACTTACACTTCTTTCACGAGAGGAGGCAATGATGGGTCCCAAAGGCTTTGCTACTTGTTCTCCCAATTCAGTGATTACCTTCCTCTTGCACACATACTTCATGATAAATCCAGCAAATGGCAAAGAACTAATACATTTCTCGGCCTTGAAGATTGTAACAATGTTCTCCCATATTTTTTGGCCTAATTCCACTCTCATTCTTTCATCAATAGCATACAATAGTAGCCCTCTTTCATAGCTAATTTCAGAAGTGTTCAGTACTAGATTAAGTTGTGAACATGCCAAGAAATGTAATGAATTGAACTTGGAGTTCAATCTATTCTTTGCCAACTTCTTCTTATGCCCCCATTATGCATTAGCCTTTCTAGTCAATACTTTAGCTAAAGAATTCTTATCCAATGCTTCTTTTCTGAAAATAGGAATTAAGGATACTTTTTTTCTTTCAACCTAAAAAATTTCCTTATATCCTTAAGATAAATCTCGAAGTGTACTCTTCTCACTTTGGTGATATTAGTATAAAACTCTTGAACAATAGGAACTACAGCTACTCCACTGAACTGAGCCCACTTTGTCCATCCCCTTTGCTCAAAATTCTGCTTCAATCTGAATTCTTCAGTCTGGAAGTGGCTAAGATTTATTACTCTCTCCAGAATCGTAGACCATTTGCACTAATATTTTTAAAAATTCTTTTGAGCCCTACTACTTGAGAATTTGAAATCATCATATGATTCATCTCCACTTTCTCCTTCAGTCTCCATATCATCCCCAGCCACTCTCTCCTCATCCTTTTCTTCTGCACTTTCTTCTTCTTTTGCATTCAACTGCTGGACAATTTGTGAAATTGTTTCAGTGGCTGTCTCTGGTTAAAGTTTAGATGGGTTAGGTTCAGTAATTGAAGGTTGAGAACTAGGTTGAGATGAGGTAAGTGTCTGCTCTTCAATGGGTTGAGTATGGGTTTGGGTTCTAGGTTTCTTTTGGGTAAGTTTAGTGGGTTCCTTGAACTTAAAGCTACTTCTAGTAGTTTTCTTCTTCTTCTCATACACTTTCTTGGGTGGGTCTATTTTCAAAATCCTCACAGTTAACTTACAGACACCCAATTCCACAAGTTAATTCCCCAACTGAAATTCAGATAATCCTTCATCCAAACACTTTCAATCTCAATTAAAATCACAACACAATCAATCTTCACACTGTAACTACTATTCCAAAGCTTCTCAATGGAAAAGTAAAAAAAAATTAAACTGACAACAGCTAAAGGTTCGAAACCCTACCTCAATTACCATAACATTAAACAGAAGCCTCCAAAAAATCAGAATCCCAAATACTATCAGCTCCATTGAAGTCCAATTTCCACTCGATCGAAACCTTGAATCAGAATGACAACTCGAATTCGAACCTCCCACATAAACCCCTTCTAGTTCGTACCTGCATTAAAACCTCTCAGTGATGACCCCAAATTCTCTGAAGTGTAATATTTATAAGCTGTAAAAAAAGTTTTACTGAGGTCCCAATGGTTTGAACAAGAGTTCGAACAAGCTGCCCTTTTGGTTCTAACCACAGTTCGAACAAATAGTGTACAGCAAGAAGGTTCGAACATTGGTTCGAACAATTAAACTGGTCCTGTTGGTTTGAACATTGGTTCGAACAACCCGTTGCCGAGCATTCAGTTCGAACATGGGTTCGAACAGTCAAACTTCTCGACTTCTATTTTAACATTAGTTCGAACCCATTCATATCAGAAAATTCTGATCTGTCCAGCTTTAGGTCTATAACCTACCTCCTCTTAACTCAGTTCATAACGACTAAATAACATTGTCACCAACACTAAGACTCTTTAAAACCACTACTTACTCACAAGAAAATATGACTAAAAAGGTTCAAATTGCTAAAATTAACCAACAAAAATTTTAAAATTTTCATGCTTTTCCAAATTTTCTGAATTTTTGTTTTTCAAAAACACTCACAACCAGAACATGTCATGCTAAATATAATTAATTCATTACATAACTCACAATCATAAGTATGGTTGCCTTCCCCCCAACTTAAACCAAACATTGTTCTCAATGTAAAAGGAAGCAATTAAGTCATAAGAAATGTTGGAAGAAGGTTACCTCAATCAAAGCAATCCTCATAAAATACCTGAATTGATATACAAAACTAACACCACCTGAAGTTGAGCTCTCCTTCTTACTCCCCTCCCCCCAACTTAGATAGCATTGTCAATCTAAAATCATCAAACTCACAAAGATTGTTAAGGAAGCAATAAAAAGATTCAAGCATGAGTTATAAATGCAAAAGAAATCATAAAAAAGAAAATGCAAACCTAACTCTACTTCTACTCTAATTTTCTTCAATGATCCACAATTTTCACTTACTCAAATGGTGGTGGATCCTCAAGGTCCCACACCTCAACCTGTATCACACAATTCTCATGATAAGGTTTCAACTGGTGGCCATTCGCTTTCAAAATGCGCCCATCCAAAGGGTCCTCAATTTCACATGCACCATGTTCAAAAATAAACTTAATAACAAACGGGCCAATCCATCTTAACTTCAACTTTTCAGGAAACAAATGCAACTTAGAATCATAGAGGAGAACTTTTTAACCCACAAATAAGAATTTCTTTCAGATATAATCATCATGCAATTTCTTCATTTTAATTTTAGACACTCAAGCATTCTCAAATGCATCATCTCTTATCTCTTCAAACTCACTGAATTGTAGTTTCTTATGTTGGCCTACCTTATCAATACTCTCATTCATTTGGTGAATGACCCAATATGCTCTATGCTCCATTTCAACCGGGAGATGTCATGCTTTTCTGTAAACAAACTGATATGGAGATATCCCTAAAATGGTCTTGTTGGCCGTTCTATAAGCTCACAATACATCAGTCAATCTAAGGGACAAATTTTTCCTATCTGGATTCACAATCTTTTCTATAATCCTCTTAATCTCCTGGTTAGCCAACTCAGCTTAACCACCCGTCTATGGGTGATAAGCAATCCCCACTTTATGAATCACTCCATACTTCCTCATTAGGATGCCTGTGGGTTTGTTACAAAAATATTTTCCTCCATCACTTATCATAGCACGGGGTATTCTAAAATGAGAAAGTATGTTTTCCTTTAAAAATTTGATAACCACCTTGTAGTCATTCGTCTTCATAGGGATCGCTTCAACCTACTTTGAGATATAGTCAATTGCCAGCAAAATGTACTCATTGCAAATGAATTAAGGAAAAGTCTTATAAAATCAATCCCCAAACAGTCAAAGATCTCTAAAACATAAATGGGATGTAGGGGCATCAAGTTTCACCTAGTGAAACCTCCTAATCTCTGACAACGGTGACATGTAACACAAAAGGCAAAGACATCCTTAAACATTCTAGGCCAATACAAACCACACTGAATGATCTTTGCAATGGTCTTTTTAGCCGAAAATGACCACCATAAGCAAGGGTATGATAAAAGGATATAACACTCGAAGTCTCACTTTCAGGAATATACCGTCTAATAACTTGATTCGAACAATACTTGAACAAGTACGGCTCATCCCAAAAGAAATTTCTAATGTTCTGCAAGAATTTCTTTTTGTCCAAATGTATCTAATGGGAAAAAAATCTATCTAGTGGCAAGATAATTGGCAATATCTGCATATCAAGGTGTGTGTGTTTGTGCCTCAGTGCTTAAAGCAAATAATTGCTCATCTGGTAAACGTTCATTAATTAGGGGGTCAAAATGGTTCAACTCTTAACTAGGCAACCATGACAAATGATAAGCTACTACATTCTCAACTTTTTCTTTTATCATTAATTTCAATGTCAAACTTTTGTAGGAGTAGAATCCAGCGGATTAGCTTAGGTTTAGCATCTTGCTTTGTAAGCAAGTACTTAAAAACTGCATAATCTGTATAGATGATAACATGGGACCCTACCAAATATGAACGAAACTTATCTAATGCAAACACCACTGCTAAAAGCTCTTTCTCAGTGGTAGAGTAATTGAGTTGTGCCTTATTCAATGTCTTACTCGCATAATAGATCACATGAGGTTTCCTATCCACTCTCTGTCCTAACACTGTACCTAAAGCATAATCACTAGCATCACACATCAACTCAAATGGTAAAGACCAATTAGGTGCTTGCAAGATATGAGTTGATGTAAGGTTGCTCTTAAGCTTATCAAAAACCTTTTAACATTGTGATGTCCATTCAAATAGAACATCTTGAGAAAGAAGTTGTGTCAAGGGCTTTGCTAATGAGTTAAATGATGTAATGAATCTTCGATAGAAACCTGTATGAACTAAGAAAAATCGAATATCCTTGATACATCTAGGGGTAGGTAACTTCTGAATGACCTCTATTTTGGCTTTATCTACCTCTATCCCTTTGGAAGAAACAACATGTCTTAGGACAATCCCTTGAGTAACCATGAATTGACATTTTTTCCAATTTAATACAAGATTCTTTCTTTACACCTTTGTAACACTTTCCTCAAATTTTCCAAACATAACTTAAAACTATCTTCAAATACTGAAAAGTCATCCATGAAAATCTCTAAAAAATCCTCGATCATATCACAAAAAATGCTCGTCATATACCTTTGGAATGTAGCAAGAGCATTGCATAACCCAAAGGGCATATGAAAGTGGTCCTATCTTGGTCAGCAAGAGCAGTCTCAATTTGGTCATATCTTAAATAACCATCAAGAAAGCAATAGAAAGGCCGTCCCGACACCCTCTTTAAGACTTGATCCAAGAAAGGAAAAGGGAAATGATCTTTCTTAGTCATAGCATTCAATTTGCAATAATCAATGCACATGCACCACCCCATATAAATCCTAGTAGGCACTAATTTATTATCCTTATTTTTTACTATCGTGACTCCAGATTTCTCAGGGACAACTTGGGTAAAACTAACCCATTTGAAATCGAAAATGGGATATATGATCCTAGCATCTAATAACTTCAAGACCTTTCCTTTAACTACCTCTTTCATGTTGGGATTTAATCTTCTTAGAGGTTGTCTAACGGGTTTTTCTCCATCCTTAAGGTAAATGGAGTATGTGCACTCAAGGGAGCTAATCTTATGGAGGTTGGTTATGGTCCATCCAATTGCTTTCTTATGGTTCCTCAAAAGCTCAATTAAACTTTTTGCTTGATCATTGGAAAGTTGAGATGAAATGACCATTGGATAAGATTCATCTTCCCAAAAAAAAAGCATACTTAAGTTCATTAGGAAGTGGTTTCCTATCTGGCTTTGGAGGTTGTTCTATTAAAGACACAGGCTTGACTGGAGAATGAGAAATAGGCTCAAAAGATTGACTAGAGTGTGCTATGGACATGACTGGAGCACTATCTAACCATTCTAAAACTTCTCTCACATCTTCATCTCCCACCTCATTAATGTAATCACTTCCCTTACTAAGCATTAACACTTTCTCCAAAGGATCTCCTACGAACTCTCTCTCAAAGTACTCATTAGTAACTGATTGAACCAAGTCCACCTCTCTTCTGTCTTCCTCCTCCTTTATAGGCTGCCTAGTGACTTTAAAGATATTTATTTCAGCCATTAAATTCCCAAAAGAAATCTTCATAAGATTATTCTTACAATTGATAACAGCATTCGTGGTTGCTAGAAAAAGTCTTTCTAAAATGACAGGGACTGGTGGAATAGAACCCTGGGGAGTAGGTTGAGTGTCTAAGACAATAAAAATCCACAAGATAGTAGAATTTATCCACCTAAATAAACATATCCTCAAGAATGCCCCTATGAATCTTAACCGACCTATCAACTAATTGCAAAGTCACCCTAGTTGGTTGAAGTTCCCTCAAACCCAATTGCTGATAAACTGTATAAGGGAGAAGGTTGACACGAACTCCTAAGTCCAATAGAGCTTGTTTCACCTTATACTCACCAATGACACATGCTATGCTAGGGCACCTTGGGTCATTATACTTTGGTGGGGTCTTATGTTGGAGAGTGACACTAATCTATTCCGTCATGAAAGCTTTTTCCCTAACACTCACCCTTCATTTGACAGTACAAAGGTCTTTCAAGAATTTAGAATAAGAAGGAACCTGTTTGATGGCATCTAACAATAGTAGGTTGATCCTCGCCTGCCTAAAAACCTCAAAAATTTCTGAGTTCAACAACTCCTTCTTCGACTTATTCAATCGGCTTGGAAAATGTTGCTGGGGTTAAAATCCTACAACTTATTCTTTCTCTTTATTGTCATCTTTAGTCTCTTCAATTTTACTCTTCTTCTTGCTTTCACTCATCTCATTTCCTAACACATCTTCTACCACCTTATCACTTTTCTTGCTCCCCTCATCATCACTCCTCATTTTTTTTCTTTCCAATCTCACCTTATTTGCCACTCTCCCCTTTCTCACCATACACTCTTCTCTCATTCTCATTTATCCTCAACAACCTAGGATCATCAAGTTTTTCAATTAGCTTCCCATTCCTCAAGGTAGCAATTGCTTACACATGCTCTTGGTTTGATTTTTCACTTATGTTCTCACTCATATGAACCTGACCTTGAGGATTTGGGATGGTCTGTGAAGGCAATCTACCATTTTCAGCTTGATTCTGACTTTGAATTAGTTTGGTCAATTGGTTCTTAATATCCTCAATTGCTCTATTGGTTTTCTCTTGATTCTTAGCAATTTGGTCATTGATACCAATTTGACCTTGAATAAATTGTTGAATAGTATCCTTTAACGATGACTTCCTAAAGGAAGGTTGAAAAGAACTAAAAGATGGACCTTGTGCCTGACCTTGAAAAAGATTTGAATTGAAATGTGAACGATAGGGTGCACAAGGTTGATCATTTCTCCATGAAAAATTTGGATGATTTTTAACCTAGGATGATACTAATTAGGAGGGGAAGGTGGTCCTAATTGAACTTGAGCTTAACTAGGGTATTGCTTAAGAAGGGGTGTGTTGTGTTTGTGTTTGAAGTTTGTCCATACAGAATTTCCTTGAAAGGTGGAACTGTGGGACACTCATCGATGCTAATCAGACACCTCACATATGACATATCTCACTTTCTTTTCACTCATTATGTTCACTTTCTTAGTCTCAAGCAACTCTACCTTCCTAGTAAAAGCCGCTAACCTAGCACTCAAAACATCATTTTCAGTCAACCTCAATTTTCCACTAGGTTGTGCTTGGATTGCTCTAGACTCTAATTGTGATGGCGGTGTGACATCCCAAGACTTGGCATTTTCAAACAATTCCTCCAAGAACTCATAGGCTTCCTCAGCAGACTTATCTAAAAACTAGCCGTTACTCATGGTACCCACTAACTGTTTATGTTCAGATAGCAAGGAATTATAAAAGAAGCCACACAACCTCCAAATAGGAAATCTATGATGAGGGCATGCATTACATAAATCCTTAAACCTCTCCCATGAATGAAGAAATGACTCTCCTTGTTGACATGTGAAGTTCATGATTTGTTTTTACATCATCAGGATTCAATAAGCAGGAAAGTATTTTTTCAAAAATTCCACTTACATTTCCCTCCATATGCCAATGGAGCGAGGTCTCAAGGAATTGAGCCATATTTTTGGCTTTATCCTTTAATAAAAATAGGAACAACTGCAACCTTACAGTGTCTTTGCTCACATTTTGATCTATGCATATGGCATACACATCCTTAAATTCTTTCATGTATGTGTACGAATTTTCCGAATCCATGCCATGAAATGTGGGTAGCAATTGTATGATGTCAGGCTTGAATGTGAAGTTCCTCTGATTTAGAGGAAGAATTATGCATGAAAGGGTAGTTTGTCACACTGAGTGCAACAATTCTCTCAAAGGTTGTGCATATAAAGAAGCAATAGCCTCAGGGCCATCTTGCACATTATCCCCTAAGTTTTCTATAAGATGTGCTAATTCAATAAAGACAGAGGATGATGATGATGATTGTCGCTCAGATAATGTGGATGATGAAGTCAGAGAAAATTCAATGAATTCCTCAGTGGTTTGAGGTTGTGGATGCAATATAAACTGAACTATCCTACCAGACCTAAGATACATGCACAAAATAAAACAAATGCACAAGCACACACAATTTATGAAAATTTACTACTACTGGCTTATTTCAAAACCAAAAGTCTACCAATTTTAAAAATAAAAAGAATATGAAACGAAATTACCCCAAAGTGCACAATTCTGTCGTTAGAAATGTTGGTGAAGAACAATCCGCCTAAACCTCCCAAAGAGTCCATTCACCGTTGCTTAACACTCCCCAGCAACGGTGCCAAAAATGCTTGCTCGTCTAATTATCAATTAATATTGGCTCGACCCCAAGTGAAGGGTGTCTTGTTGAAACATAATAACCGGTGAAAACCGGATCGTGTCCTCAAAGAGTCTTAAGCAAAAACAATGAACAAAACAAGTTTGGAGAAATTTTAAGTGTACTTTGATCTCACAATGAATGATATAAATTGAGTTGATTTTAGAATTTGAGCTTTAGTTGAAAACTTTCAATTAAACAAATTAAGAAAGGTATTGAATCCAAAACAAGTTTATAATGATTTATATATAATTTCAAAGATTTTTATTCACTTAATATACATTCAAAGAAGTTGATCAAAAGATAATTCCATAGAATTATATTGGAACAAGCTTTATGGTCGAGAAATTTAATCAAATACCTTAAATGCATGATCTAAAGATGATATATATGAAATCTGAAATTAGCATTCATTATATCATTCTAAATGAAAATATATGATAAATCTAACCAGTGTTCCATAGACAATAGCCATAGATCATATAAATTGAGTATCAAATTAATTTATCAAATCCAATCTCAAAAACAATTCAAATCAAACATAAATTTTCCATATAATTCATGAAATAACATTAAGCTCGTTACTGTGAAATTTATATATAAATCAACTATAGAACTTGTCTTAAATCTAAGAAAAAGACTACTCACGCATGATGAAACTAAATCTTCTAGAAGAAACAAAACTTCTATTCATATTCTAAAACACTAAGACAAAATTCAATGGAAAATGTGTCACGCCCCGGATCCGGGGACTTGAGGTGTGAGTGACAAACATACAAAGCGTGAATAAATAAAGTAAAAGCATCAGAGCAACAAAGCATTCACGCAATGGACTCGCAAAACCTCCCCTATTATATGAGGGCCTAAACCTATTATCGTGGGTACCTTTGAATAATAACCTCTTAAATAATATCACTAAAGCCTTTAAAGGGCCACGCAGTCGGACGCACGACAAATAGCATGCATAAGAAATTAAATATAGGTGAATAGTACATTAAGATTACAACTCAAGGCCTTATGGCCATTACATTTCCAAACTCAAAATAAATCCAAACTTTATACATCTCATTATAAAATATACATTTCTTTTACAACATCTACATTATCAAAGTACAGCAAAATCCCAAAATGA
>JAVXUM010000021.1:8988288-9001905 GCA_035590655.1 Pouteria glomerata | reverse complement strand
TTCTATAATCAACAATTTATTTTTGCAAGAAATATAATTATAACTTAATTTGGATATTTTATTTTATCAATTATATTTTTATAAAATAAAAAATAATTATATTATTTTTATATTTCTTGTTTTGAAAGTGTGTTGTTATTGCCCTTTGGAAAAAAAAATTTGATATTCTATTGAAAGTTGAACCAAAAAAAAAAAGTTTGCATTGAATGGGGGCTATTTTTGTCATTTGAATTTGCCGAATAATCAGTTAGTATTCTATAAACATATGTATCTGAATGGATTAATTGCCAAATCAATCAAAATCTATTTGTATATATTGAGTGCCAAATGTATTAGAATTCATATAGACACAGAGGATATATAGGACGCAGAAACCGCAGACTCATATTGCGGTTCTTGGATTGTCCTGACTAACCGCAATGTCATGTTGCGGTTTTGATTAAAAATTCTGAAACCGTAAAATCAAATTGTGATTTTAAAATCGTGAAACCAGATTATGTTTTTATTAGCAGTATTTTTACAAATATTAAAATTTTAACAGTAAATTCATAAAATTTACCGTAAATATCAGCAGAACAAAAAAAAAATCCGCAACAATGACACTTACTGGGGCCACCTAAAGCTTCACAACAACTATTGCGTCAGCTGGGCCACTTGCATATAGCAGAATACTAAATTAATAATGGTGATAAGATCAAATTTATAAGGCCATAACTAAGCGATAATGAGTGTGTTTGGAGTAGTATAAAATCGTATAAAATTTGAAAAGTTAATGTCTCAATTTTTGTATTGTGGGTGAAATATTTAAATTTTATAATCTTATAATTTGTGTTTATAAATATTTGTAGATATTTGTAAGATTTTATTTTATTTTGTATGACACCAAATGCAACCAATATGTTAAATAATATCATTAGGAAGCAATAGAGTAATTTTAATTGTGAGATGTGATTGCCAATTTATTTTGCGTTCGGATTTCTATCTACAATATCAATGAGATGATAATAGTTGTTTAATAATTTGTTTGTTTTTTTTGAACCAAGTGAACCCACCCTATGACCTTTTTAAACGTTGGATTTAATGTTCTTTGATTTGTCCATAATATATTTGGATATTAACTTTTCATAGTTTATTATTACTTACGAAGAGGGAAAAGCAAAATCTTTACTGCTGAGTTTTTTTTAATTCTTCAATAAAAGAACAAAATTTGAATTACTTCCAACTGACTGGTTCCTGAATCCACCCCCGAAATAAAGACTAGTACTTGAATCCTTAATTTGTGAAGGTATTAGTATTTATCCGTACCAAAGGTACGTGAATGAATCTCAACCCTTGATTAAGTAAAACAAAATTTTAACCGTTGATCTAATGTACAAACATCAAATCAAGTAAGCTGATTTGTTATATAGATTGTAGCTTGTGTTAGCATGCCAGGGTTCAGTGACATTTTTTTTTTTAACTTTTTGTTTTCTTGTGACTAGGATTGCAAATAAGCCAAGCCAAAGTGACTATGCTCAAGTTTGGCTTTTTGATTTTTTATTTTTTTAATTAAACAAGTCCTTTTTTTTTTCTTTTGGTTGAAGTTGGCTTAGCTCAGCCATAAACGAACGAGTTCAAGCAAGTTTTATGCCAAGCCTGAGCTATTCATGAATAATTTTTCATAGTAATCTTTTGTATTATAAAAAAAAAATCATAACAATTAAATTTTCACAAGTTACAAGAAATAACCTTATTATAATTTTTATATTATATCTAACATGAAAATATAATATATGTGTAATTATAAATTTTATGGATATAAGTTTAAAATATTGTTGTGGAGTATTGTAGTTAAAAGAGTAGTAATTATTAGCATAGAAACAGAGCATCTAAAGATTTAATAAATTGTATATGTCAAACTTGTATTATTAGAAGGAACTGAACCCCGGACTAAGTTCTGGTATGTGAAATTATATACAAAGAGTGACTCTTCATATTATCTTCCTTAGTGTCCCTTAGGATCACTAAGTGACTTGACACATACCACTATATTCACTGTTACACTTAATTTCATACATTAGCACTGCCCCTCAAGGTGGAACATATATATTATATCTTCCAAGCTTGTTACAAATGTATATCACTCTAGCTCCTCTTAAGGCCTTAGTAAACAAATCAGCTAACTGATCTTTTGACTTCACATGACTAGTTTTGATGACATTATGTAATATCTTTTCTCTGACAAAATGACAATCCACTTCAATGTGTTTAGTTCGCTCATGAAATACTGGGTTAGAAGAACAGCAGCTTGATTATCACAGAATAGATTCACTGGCTGTGTTTCATGAATCCCCAGTTCTGTTAACATATGGCGTATCTAAACCAATTCACAAGAAGTATGTGCCATAGTCCTTTATTTTGATTCGGCACTTGACTTTGCTACCACAGTCTGCTTCTTACTTTTCCACGACACTAGGTTTCCTCCCACAAAGACACAACACCCAGTAGTTGATCGTCTATCTGATGGCGAACCAGCCCAGTCTGCATCTGTGTAACCTCGAACAAGTTTATGACCATTGTTTCGATAAAATAAGCCACATCCTGGTGCACTTTTTAAATATCGCAGAATACGAATAATCGCATCCCAATGACTTGACCGAGGAGTTTCAAGGAATTGGTTCACTACACTTGGAGCAAATGAGATATTCGACCGAGTAACAGTGAGATAGTTAAGCTTTCCAACTAATCTGTGATATCGACCAGGATTGTCCAATAATTTTCCACTATCTGCCAGAAGTTTCGTATTAGGATCCATTGGGGTATCAAGTGGTTTGGCTCTTAATATGCCAGTTTCAGATAGTAGATTAAGAACATATTTTCTCTGAGAAAGGACAATACCCTTATGTGATTTTGCAATCTCAATCCCTAAGAAATACTTTAGTGCACCCAGATCCTTGGTGTTGAACTTAGTTTGAAGAAATATCTTCTGATCACAAATTCCTTGTGTGTCATCACCAGTGATTACAATATCATCCACATAGAGTAGTAGCCATATCTTTCCTTGAGAAGAATGTCGATAGAAAACAGAATGGTTAACACCACACCGTACCAGAAGGACAACATGTTCTCTATAAAATTAAGAAAGTTGTTTAGTTATGGCTACCCAACTAAACAAAAGTGACAAAATTGCGCTCTTTGCTTTGTAAAAAGAAAATTCTTCATCCTAAGAACATCTTGAGTTCGTATCCTTCCAACTGATCCACATTATACAAGCGGGGGGATGTTCCAATTCCTCCTTGCGTTACTGACTTGGGCTCCTCATCATGATTTGCAAGCTCATCTCACCTTCCTCAGGAGTGCCCATTGGACCCAAGGCAAGTTAGAGCCAACTCCCACCATTCCTTGACTCGTGATTCCTTCTAATCAATGCTTTAGCTATGCAAAGAGAAACATAGCTGAATATTGTTCTTTGGTAAAACTGCTCTTACAGGCAAGTTAAGTCGAATTTATTTATTTATTTTTTTCTACAGGAGTTGAAATCTTTGACTTTTGTTATGTGGTGGTAAACATTTTCTTTCGGTGCAATCAACAAATTAATCATTTAATAGGAATTTTTTTTTTTTTTAGTATTCCAGAATTGAAAAGTTCCTTAAGGTTAAAGGAAAGTATTATAAAGTGGTAGTAAGACTAGCGTTGTTATACGGATCAGAGTGTTGGGCAATAAAGTATAATCATGTTCAGAAGATGGTAGTTACGGAGATGAGAATGCTAAGATAGATGTGCAGGATCACTAAGAGAGATAGGATTAGGAACGAGGAGATTAGGGGTAAAGTAGGAATAGCATCGATTGCAGATAAAATGAGAGAAAATCGACTAAGGTGGTTCGATCATGTTAAAAGGCATCTAACAGAGACACTTGTTAAAAGATATGAAAGTATAGAGATTGACATGAGTAGGGGAGGGAGAGAGAGACCCAAGAGTAGTTGAAAAGTTACTATTAAACATGACTTGGCCTACATGGATTTAACAGGGGATATGGCCCTTAAAAGATTTGATTGGCGTTGTCAAATCCATATAAGCGACCCCACCTAGTGGGAAAAGACTTAGTTTGGTTTGGTTTGGTTTGGTTAGTATTCCAGAATCTTCACCAGTTTATTGCAACTTTTAATGAACAGCGTAGCCGATGGATAAACCGAGGAGATGTATGCTGCCCTTCATGCATATCTCACTTGAGTCAGGAATCGAACCTGTATGGTATCTATGGGGAGCAAACTCATGAGCCAATCGGGCTAACCCCCGGGGGCACAAGAAAAAAACTTGATAATGCTTTTCTAGAAAAAAACAATAGTCAGAGGTCATATTGTTTAATATATTTTCTTTTCTTGTATTTTGGTTTATGTTGTTGGAATGCAACTTTGTTTTCCTGAATTTTTTAGCAAAGAAATGAAATGAAATTTTGCTTGATCGCACTATGTATGGACCTTTTCTGTACCATAGGCAGTGTGTTGTAGGTGTTGTATTCTGAGGAAAGGCAAACAAAGTTCCCCCTGTTAAGCATTTTCAAATCCTCTTTGTTAGGATAATGGTAAAAGAACGAAATTCTCTTGCTTTTTATTTTTTCCACTTAAATTTGCCCTGTGTTTTAAGCTATTTGTTTTTTATTTTTCAACATCTTACCAAGCTGTCAGCAGTGAATGAGAAAGTTACTGCATATACAGTTACATAAAACAATACTTTCAGCAGCTTATTTGAGGGGGAAAAGCATGTAAATAGACATGTAAGTTGTTATCTATATGAATTTTATCAACTAACTTATAGTATTTTCCTTTACAAATTTAGTTTACCAAGGAGAATCCAAGCAGTATACTCTTACCACAAGTCAGGGTAAAATATTCGGAAGACATTACAGAGGATCAAGTAATGACCACGTTAAGAAGAGCTATCAGTTTTCATTCAGCTCTCCAGGCTCACGATGGACATTGGCCAGGAGATTATGGAGGTCCTATGTTTCTAGTTCCTGGGTTGGTAAGTGCTGGTTTGCCTCTGCTAACATCTTCACCCTGCCATCCATTGAAAGTGGATTGTTTAAGAGTGCAACTACAATTTTCATCGTTGAATGTACCGTGATTGTCGCTATAGATGTTAGTAGTGTTGTCACATATCTATGTAATTTGGTTCATGAGAAGCTTATAAAAAAATGAGAATCTGGTTCACGGAAAGGATAATATGAAATTTGTCACATATCTTTGTAATTTGGTTCATGAAAAGCTTATAAAAAAATGAGAATCTGGTTCACGGAAAGGATAATATGAGATTTTGACATTGTCTTGCTTATCGATATACAGGTTATTGCTCTGTCTGTTACCGGGGCACTGAATGCAGTCTTGTCCAAAGAGCATAAACACGAGATGTGCCGTTATATTTACAATCACCAGGCATGCAAAATTTGATTTTACCGTTTGAACCTGTTATGACTGTGGTCTATATTCATTTCTGATATTTGGTATTGTTTTCCTTCAGTTTTTACTTCTTTAAGCTTCTTATTTGCACGATGAGCCAAATTTTCTAAGTGCTAAATTATTTGATTACAGAAAAGCGATGGCGGTTGGGGCTTGCACATTGAGGGTGCCAGCACCATGTTTGGTACTGCCTTGAACTATGTTAGTTTGAGATTGCTTGGCGAAGGAACTGTTGATGGGCAAGGGGCAGTGGAGAAAGGACGTAAATGGATTCTGGACCATGGTGGTGCCACTGCAATTACATCATGGGGAAAAATGTGGCTTTCAGTTGAGTCCTGAACCTTTATCTTGCTGGTTAAAGTGCTCAAGATATGAAGTACTTTTGCTAATTGGCATCTGTTTGATTCTTGCTATTTTCTTGATGGTAATAGGTACTTGGAGTATTTGAATGGTCTGGAAATAATCCCTTGCCCCCTGAGATATGGCTTCTCCCTTGCATTCTCCCATTCCATCCAGGTCTATTATCATTTATGCACTTCTTTACGTGATTGTTATTTTTTGGTTTCTCGAATCTTGAGTAATGTTTATTATATAATAACTCATGAATCATAGGAATCAATGAATTTATGGTACTTCAAGAAAATTGTGAGTTTGTCATTTTTTTTTTTGAAAGATAAGAAGGAAATGTATTATATGAAAATTAACTGCATGGCAGGGTTTGATGTGGGATATTTTTCTTAATTTGTATGGTAGTACCATTAAAAGAAATGGTCGAGCTTGTATTTATTTTTCTGAGGTGGGACTGGTAATGGAACCTGAAGTTGGAGTCCGTGGAATCTTTGGACAGTGGCTTTATTGGCCTCCGTTTGTGGGGGCAGGGTAGACGTTTTGTGGTAGAGTGCCCACAGCAGTGGAAGTTCACTGTTTTATCTTACATAGAGTGCTCTGTTTGGTGGCAGGATCCACTTTCCTTGGAAGAGAATTTGGTGTGTAAATTATGTTTTAAGTTTTATTCTTTGTTTTGTATGCTTTGGAGGCCATTTTGACTTGAACAAGAAAAAAGTGGGAAAACATTCTCCAATTACTGTTGCATTTACAAGTTGGAGGAGATGGTCAACGGACAACCACATCTTGTTATATTTCAATGTTGCTAGACAGTATTGGGGCTTGGTATTCAATAGTTTTGCTGTCCATTGGTAATGCCCGCTGCAGTTCTTGAATCTTGACTTGCATGATTATTGGCTTACTGGTGTGTTAAGCTCTGCAAGCTCGTATTGTAATGCTGTTTTATCTTTTGTTATAATTGGAGCAAGGGAGGAATATTGAAAATTCTATGGATGTGGAGATGCTGATATATGGGTTGTAGTGAAAGGTTGTCATTTTTGGATAGCTGGGGAATTTCTGACTGTTTGCATTTCTCTTGTACTTCCGTCAAATTTGGATTTTTTGTAGGGGGCTTAGTTCCTTTTCTCCCTAGGGAATGAAATTTGATAATCCAGCTAATCTGGGTGCATATCTCCATTCTCTCACTAGTTTATTTGGAACTTCTGTCCCCAGTCCTTCATGCAATATTCTCATAATACAATATTGCTTTTAGTTTAAGTGCTTGATCTGCCTCTAGTTTACATCTTTTCCTGGATATGAATTGCACTAAAATTCTGAGAAAATTATTTAAATATTGCCATGTCCTCAACAACTCTAATTTTTAAAGTGAATCTTTACATAATGACATAATGATTTTGGTTTCTTAGAAAGTTCTTGTGTTATGTTAATTTATGCTTGCCATTTAGAATATGAAAGAGACCCTACCTGTTGTCCTGTCTAAGGAAAGGATTTATGCAGGAAGGATGTGGTGTCACTGTCGGTTGGTTTACTTGCCTATGTCATACTTATATGGGAAGAGGTTTGTTGGTCCAATCACACCAACTGTTCTGGCTTTGAGAAAGGAGCTTTATACTGTCCCATATCACGAAATAGATTGGAATGAAGCACGCAACCAATGTGCAAAGGTTGGTAAGGATGGTATTCAACTCTATTAAGCTAAGATCTTATTCACGTGTTTACTTAATGTAAAAATAGATTTACATATATGTTTGGCTGCTTGTCATAATTTTGTAAAAATAGATTTACATATATATTTGGCTGCTTGTCATAATTTTTTAAATATTTTGGTTAAACATCAGAAGTGAGGGTGTTTCAGGTTCTAAATGTTGTCTGCAAAGGGAGTCAGATATTTCGTAGAGGTGCCTTGAGTGTGTTTTTGAAAAATCTTAAGCTGTTCACAATGTAGTGAAAATGAGGGTTTTAGTATAGATCACTAGAGATGATTTGTTTCACTGGTTGGTTTGGCACAGAGGGTGGGTGGTTTATTTGTTTTGTGAGAATGAGAATATTATGATTTGTCAACATACGAAGATTGGGGGAAATCTCTACTCCCGTAACTGGGAGCTTAGGCCTTTATTTATAGTAGTAGAAATCCAATTATAAATTGGAATAACAAACCTTCACTAACTAGGAATGAAAATCAAATCCTCCACTAAATAGGGAAGAAATTTTTTTAGTATAGAATGTGTGCCACCTGTAGACTCTATATTTATGTTGGTGTAGATATTTAGGAAGATTGTGAGCATGGTAATTGATATGTATTTCCTATCTTGTACGGATTTAAAGACTATAAAGACCATAAATACAAACCACAGGACCACTCAAGGGTGTGTCAAATTCTCTCAATTCACTATATCATATTATCATAGCAAAAGATCCTAAATCTTGTTATTCTCTAAATTTAGTTGTCGGTAAATCAGGAATATTTGGTTAGGATTTGATTGTTAGAGATTTGAATAAATTAGGATAGTTAGGTCCTAGAATTAAGGAGTAGAATAAATTCCCTTAAAATCCCTGATTGTGTGGGCTTCCTAGGATTACCGTGTGTCATTTTTTATTTAAAGTGATTCGTTTGTAATTGGAAAAATAATAAGAAAATAATCTCCTTTTTTCTTCCTCTGTAAATTGCTATATTAGTGTTCTTATGTACCTATAAAGAAACCTTAGCCTCATATTTTGTATCTCTATTAGTAACACTTGAGCCTCTTTTTCTTGTGTCTCTATCAAGAACATCGGTTAGAACTATACATACCTCAGTCTTAGATCGATTTTGCTCTATCATCGTCTTCTTAGTCGATTTTGCTCTATCATCATATTCTTAGTCTACTGTTCTTGACACTTTGCATCATCTTCATCACTGATCACTAGGAGGGTGTTGCTTGAAGCTAACGAGCCCCGTTGACAAGAAGAGATAGCTTTCCACTTCTTCAGGCTCCTTTAAGCGCAATTTTGGCATTGGGTGTGTGAGATCTACACTCAACAAAGATTCCTTACACATTCAAAAGTGTGCGAGATCTAATCTCCATTGCACCTTCACAGGAGTAGTCATCAATCACTATAGCACCCTTTTCGACCAATACTGTCATTGGTAAGAACTTTGGCGACTTTGCTTTGGCTTTGACAACACTTTTAAAGCTTGGTCGACATTTAGACGAGCCTCTTGAACTACTGATAACCTTCTTTTGATAACCAACAGCGTTCCTTCTTCGACCAACATTGATCTCTGGAGACCTTCTTTTAAAATTAGTTAGCATGAAATTTTTCCTTCAATTCTTGTTGGTTAGCACTGTTCCCTTATTTTTTTCTTTCTTTTTTATTTATATATGTATATATATTTTTAAGTTTAAATTAATAAAGTAAACTTCATTCCTCCACCCATTATGGAATCCAAATAAGAGAGCTCATTGGTGACAATTTCCAAAGTTGACTAGTTGGAAATTAAATAGGAACAATTATGTTCCATGGGCCCAAGCTATGAAGCTTTCTTTGATCAGTTTTGATAAAGATGATTATCTTACAAAAGATGGTCTCGTAGAAGGTGTGGTCTCACCTCGACACTTGTAAAAACTCTAGGATTTTTGTTGATTTCTTTACTCCAGTGAACGCACTCTTAGGTACAATGTCCTATGAATTCTTTTAGTTGAAATAGAATGTTCGACCATTTGTTGAATATTTGACCTCGTTACAACGCATTCATAATATCTTACAACCCATCATAGTTGATGTTCATGCTATGCAACTGCAACGAGAACAATGGTTCATATTCTTAGCAAGTCTTGATCTTGGGTATAAGTTGTTTTATTTTTAAATTCTTATTGGGTTAGTAATTCCCTCTATAATTGAGGCATGGTCTAAAGGAATTCACAATATTGTTTAGATGGCACCATCTCTATAGGATGCACATCGTTCAATTCTTATCAGTAAAACTTTCAACTTTAACCAAGGAGGCACTAGAGCAAAAGTTTATTGTGATTTTGTCAGAACAATCGGGGTGAGTCGTGGATGAGGTCGAGGGTTGTCCCGACACTGTACTTATTGTGGAAGGAAAAATCATACTAGTGAAATGTGTTGGAAATTGCACGGTTCCCTCCACAAATGGCTAATGCTGCTAACCACTGGAAGACTCACTAGGCCCTCCCACAGGCGACCAGAACAATGTTTTCATGACTGATGAGGAATATTCAAATTTTTTGATGTATCTAATTGCTCGATAGATTTCTCCTTTCGCTGCTTCCCTCGCCCATAATGGTGATTCTATTACTTGCCTCACTTCTCATCAGCTCTCACCTTGGATCCTTGATCTTAGCATTTCTGATCATATGTTAGTTACTACTATTCTTTTTGATATTCAATATTCCAAAGATCTTACCATGGCTACTTTTGCTAATGGTTCTCCTAAAGTCATATGTGGGATTGGTAAGGCTAATCTTACCTCTTCTATTTCCTTTTCCTTTGTCCTATATATTTCCACTTTGGTCTTCAGTCTCATGTTTATGATTGCCCCGCCAATATCCTTGACCTTTCATCACCTTTGCAAGTCTATTGAATCATGCCTGTGGTGATTGTTTGAGACCATAGGAAGACTTTTGAGTTTATATACCTAGTTTTGTTCACCCTTTTTACAAAAGCCTAGTGATATTGTCGTGACGACTTCTTCTAATTTGCCTTTCAGAAATGCATTCTTAATGTCAAGTTGTTGAAAAGGCTAATTCAAATTGGTTGCCAAATATAAGAGAATCCGAACTGTATTCAACCTTTCCACATGTGCAAATGTCTCTGTGTAGTCAATGCCATAGGTTTGTGTAAACCCTTTTGCAACAAGATAGCTTTTGTAATGTTTTATCATTCATCAGCTATATACTTCACAATAAAAACTCATTAGTGGCCAACGAGTTTCTTTCTTATCGATAAATCCATCACATCTGAAGTTTCTTTTTTTTTTTCAAGACCCGCATTTCTTTCGTTACTGCCTTTCTCCATTTGGGAACCTCCAAGGCCTTCTAAATATTCCTTGGAATTTTTGTATTGTTGGTTAGTGATAAAAGCACAAAACACAGTACACAGAGTATGTAAGGCATAAATCTCGAGATAGGATGGAGAGCTCATGTTTGAGTTTGTTTTTTGAGAGTAATAGGTAAATTAATATCGGGTGATTCAAAATTACCTGAATTGGAAGGGGATTCATGGATACTTAGAGCTATCATCAATTCTAACTCTCTTAGTACTTTGGGTGTGAGATTTTTCTTGTACCTTCGTTTTGGTTTCCTTAAATAAGCAAGTATCTTTTTGTCATTTCGTTTTCCTACATCTCCCCCCCTAAGGTCAAGTTTCTTTCTATAAATGGCATGTTAGAACAAGATGGTATTGCAGGTACAATGTTTGGAATAGGATCAATATTTGGGATGGGCTCAAAAAGAGACGGATCGAAGTCCAAACAAGGAATTTTGCACAACCATTTTTTTTCCTTTGCTTCTGCATCTCGTGAATATCAATTGAAAGCAATTGGATGGAATTCAATTCTTCGTACATTTTCTTTAAGATAGCAAAATAAGCGATAATGCTCTTATCGAACTATTGAAGTTTAAAAAATTCACTCGAAACATTATACATTCTACTGAGATCACTTGAAAAAAAAATGATCATACTCCTAGATTTCATTGCACGTATCTAGGTGAGTACATAAATTAGCTACATCGGTCTCCATAGAGTTCCACGAAAGACCAACAATGTTAGCATCGTCTTGAATGTAAAGATCATAATGACTTGTTATTGAGGCTGGAGTGGATTCACTAAGATGCTTTTGTTTCCCTAGTCTAGTGAGAGCTATTTTTTGTTGCCTTTGACCATTGAAAAAAAGATTTCCCATTAAACCTCTGAGCGGTAAATTAAGTTGGGCCAATAAGAAGAACTTTGTGGTTTTGAGTTTGCGAGAAGAGTAAAAGAGGTAGCGCTTCACTTAGAAGCCATTGAAAAGGGAAGTTGAAGTGTCCTGGGGTTACTAGAGTCAAAAAATCATTG
Organism: Pouteria glomerata; assembly: GCA_035590655.1. Classification (NCBI taxonomy): domain Eukaryota; kingdom Viridiplantae; phylum Streptophyta; class Magnoliopsida; order Ericales; family Sapotaceae; genus Pouteria; species Pouteria glomerata. Next base: position 8,990,065 of record JAVXUM010000021.1, on the reverse strand, counting down.
GAAAAAAATGCCAGAAGACTTATCGGAGGGAGACTAACACATTTGATAGGCCAAGTTTGACATGTGGAGAGCTCGAGGTAAGAGAACGAAAGAGGGCTCTGAGGTAAGTAAATCTTACTTGTAGGGCTATCTAGTGGCTTGTGGGGGCTTATCAGTGGATGATGTAGGGAAGACTATGCTTGATGATCAACCATGAAGCAAAAATGACAATGACTGGAAGCTAATGATGTTAGGTTGGGGCTCGTCGGTCAAGTGAAGAGATCATTGATTAACTAAGAACCTTCAATGATAGTCTTTGCAATGTCTCAGGGCTTCGACGACGATCGTCGTTTGACAACTAGTGAAGCTAATGGCTTAAAAGATTTATTAAGGTTCTTAAGGGAGTGATGATGATTAAGCTTCAATTGGAGTTGTTTGGATGGAAGTCGACTAGAATCGTCTGCGACGAGAGTCCTCTGCGACTAGGGTTGTCGGCAATGGTAATCTGTGAGGTGACAAAGAGAATGACAATGAACTTTGGGTTCCACAAAACTCAAAGGAAAAGTAGAGAATTAAGATCTTTGCTATGATACTGTGTCAAGAATAGAGATGGAATGGGGTGGCTTAATCACAATGGGTAAGACATGGATATTTATACATGAATATTACAATTTAGGAAAGAATTAATCGCACACAAATCACACGTAATCATATATTCTATCCTAAGAAACAATTTATTTTAACCCAATTTCTATATTCGCAATATCTTTAACACTAATCATAAGTTATTATTTCTAACAAGATTAATTGATGTGGTTACAAAACTAAAAGGTTGTATTATCCACCCATTCATCCTAAAGAGTGTTGCTTTTTAATGGTCCAACACTTTGTACTCTAAAGCATAGTTGGCCTTGTAATCTATGCTATAAAATTTTTCTTTCGATTTGATAAGTATTCTACGGTCATATAAAACACTCAAGACACTTACTCTATTTTAACATCTCAACTCGAATCGTATGGATAGCATCTTCTTGAATCCCTCCATCTAGATGGATAACTGATCCAAGATATTGAAAATTGTCACTTTTTGGCACTTATCGACCCTCAACTTTCACCACCCCTTATTCGTAGCTTTAATTTTTCTATAATTGTAATTTATATAAATTCTATGTACTCTAAAACTTGTGGACTAGGTGACATTCCTAAAAGTTGGTAAGAATTAAAGAAAACCATGAATGAAAAGTCGGAAATATGACCATTTGACAGTCGATAGAGCCAAGGAATAAACATGAAAATGAGGAATTTTCTCTCCATATATCCTCCCTAAAATGTACTCTCTTACCATTACCCAAACAAGAGAGGGGAATTGTAAAAAATTATTCAAACATTGGGAGATATCCTTCCAAGGTTTCTTGGTTGTTCCACTAACAACCACACGAGAGTCCCAATCACTGACAACCGCTCAAGGATGGATTTGGATCAATTGTAAAGTTATGTACATCTGACCTGCTCCAAATCCCGCAATGGGAAGCCTTGTTGTCACGCTCCTAACATAAATTGTCCGGGACGGACGGTATGGGAAAATAGGGACAATTTTAAACAAAATATAATAAAATAAACCCGTGTCAAGGTCAAGTCCATACACAACAATATAATCAGAGCAACTACAATCGTCCCAATCCCCATATAAATAAATAAACATCATACATCACAATCATGGCTGGGACCCACACTCCGGGTCGCACAAATAAAATACAATAGAATAAAACTAGGCATCCATCAGTCAACTCAACTCTGG
>JAVXUM010000021.1:8962807-8982426 GCA_035590655.1 Pouteria glomerata | reverse complement strand
TAGCTGGAGTCTGAAGAAGTAATGCCTCATATAGCTGTGTATTTATTTTAAGTAGTATAAATATTGTAAAAAAAAAATATATATTTGTATAGATTATTACTTAGTAGTAAGATAGACATGTAATGGCCATGGGGCCGAATTATGTAAATAACTTTAAATGTTAGTTGTATTATTATTATTTATGTGGGTCCATTGCGTGAATGTTGTGTTGCTCTGATACATTACCCAGGTTGTACATGATTTAGTGTAATTATCACTCACTCCCTTAGTTCTCGGACCTGGGGCATGACAGAATGAGTTATTTGAATTTGGTCTATAAAGGCCATAAGGCGTCTATGATGTATTAATGATGGAAGTATGTTGGACATGATGACTTGGTAGTGGTCTAGGTCTGATTTATTTTACTTAGCTTTATGTTGCAGGTTCACCATATGACTGTTGTATTGCTCTAATCAGGGAATTAATATATTAGTATATGCTTTGCATGTCATTATTACTCACCATTTGAGTCACTAAATTTAGGTTGTGATAGATGTAAAAATTTGATTATTGCAATTGAAACTATTGAGACCAAAATAACACTAAAAATGAAGTATAAATGTAATTTTTATATTTTACCCTTTTATTTTTTGATTTTTTTTTTGTCTTGCTGATTTTTGGCAAAAATTCAAGGAATGTTGTCGATGAAGCAGTATTTACAAGAATGCTATTAATGAAAAATGCAGTATAAGACCACGGTAATTGACTTCTAAAAATTGCTATTTGAAATCGTGAGTTTTAGTGAAAACCTACAATCGCCATATCATATGGCGATTTCCTCAAGCAAACGCTATTAGATTGCAAAAACGCCATTTGAAATGGCAATTTTAGTGGCCCAAATATCAATACATATATGCACACTCTCACACAGGATCTATGTTAATATATTATATATAGAGAGAGAGATCTTGATGAGATCATTTGATCCAGCATTTGAGTTTTGATTTCCAGAGGATGAGCAGCAATGCAGGGCCTATTTGGAGGAGGAAAGCAAGACAGATGGACTAGGTAGCATAGAGCTTAGACAGTGCTGCAGTCCCGAACAACACCCAAAGTAGCAAGAAAAGCAAAAGGAATCAGAGTAAGAATAAGAGAAAGAGATAAATAGCCTTTGGTGCCATTTCATGAATTGAAAGAGCATATGAGGGACAATGAGTAATTATTAAATTATTACGTAAAATATATGTGACAGAGACATGGAATGAGAGAAAGATGAGAGACAAAAAGCAAAGAATGAGACATCGAGCGAGAGTGCGAGAGGTACTGAACTGTGGTATTATAAAAGGATTTGTTGGGTTGCTTGAAAAAATCGCCAAATGATATGACGGTTGTATATATTGACATAAATTCGTTACTTTAAATGATGTTTTTGCGAATTTAATTATTGCGATCTTATATTGTGTTTTTCCATCAATAGTATCTTTGTAAATACTGTTTCATTGACAATATTTCTTAAATTTGTGCCTAAAAAATGAGCAAGACAAAAAAAAAAAAAAAATCTTAATTTTTTAGTATAGTTTAATTTAGTTGTGTGTGTGATACATGACAAACTCAAAGCAAGCCCATCTCTCGTTGACCCCATGGCCATATCAAATAATTCTTAAAACTTCTTTCCGTGAAAAACCATTTTGCAAAAATTTAAAAAATCCCCATTTCCTTTGTCCCCTCATCTTTCATAGCATTCTCAGTTCATTTTCTTATCATCACCACCCTACCTTCTTCCTCTTCTTAATTCTGCATTCATTCAACCTCACCTGATTTTTATTTTTTTTTAAAAAAGAAAACCCTAATTTTCTCCCTCTGAACTTACAGTCTCTCTTTATATACTCAAAATTCCCACACCTGTGATCATATGCATTTTCCTGCTGAAGTATTCCCATCGCCTTTGATTATTTCTCTCTTGTTGGGAAGTGTTGATTGTGCTTTTGGGGTAATCAGGACTGTGCTCATCATTGCTTGATCTAGTGTTTTGGCCAAGTGGGTGTTGTGTTTGGCCAAATGAGTGTACTTAAAATTGCTTTTCTACATTGAAATTTAACGCTTTTTTTTTTTTTTTTTTCTATTTTTCTAGGGTTTTCTTTGAATTTTGAACTGCGTTTAGATGATCTGAGTGTTGTTTCTTTACGGTTGGAATATCTGCATTGGGGCTAGCAATGTCGGAAGACGTGCTTCAGCATTTCTCTTCCAACTCTTCGAACCAATCCGATCAGTCTCTGCCGACAAAGATTGCAAAACTCGAAGCCCGCATGACCAGCAAGGCTCCCTCAGCGGCGCCTGCTCCCACGCAGGCCACCTGGCCGGTTGTTTCCTCGTTGGCGAAGTTTGGGGTTGCTGCTTCTGCAGAGAATTTGGCTGAGCCATTGCTTTCAAGTGATTCTGATGAAGATGTGAGATTTCATTTCTAGTTGTGCACTTGTATTTGCAATTTTTTGTTCGTTTACACGTTTGATATATGATATGGTGTGTTCTTATTTTGTGCTTATGATGTGTGCAATTGACAAGGCAATAAACCCCACAAATTAACAGTTGAAATGGAATTCTGAAAATTTTGACAGAATATGGACCGTGCGGAAATTTTAAGTTATGTATGTTTTAGTTGAGTCTTACAACCTCTGGAATGACTGAAAATTTAGCTGAATTAACATTAAGGTAGCGTTTGGAGTGATAAAAAAGCAACGAAAAACAAGAAAAGAGATAGTTTGGGATAACTTTTGGCGTTTGGTATTTCAAACCTAAATTATGTTTTTTGGAGATGAATAATGTAATTTTTGGACTTTTACAGTAAAAAAGTTGAAGAGAGAAACTGTGGGAACGATTTTTTTTGGGTTCGTTCTCATGGATTATGACGGAATTTTTGTAAAAGATGTTGACTTCTTTGACTTTTGCGTGAAAAAATTAGAAAGAGAAATTGTGAGAATGGTTTTTTGGATCTGTTATCACTGATTTATGTCATAATTTTTACGAAAGTTGTTGAACTTTTTGACTTTTGCGTGAAAAAGTTAGAGAGAGAAACCGTGCTATCAGTTTTTTTGGTCCGTTCCTACGGATTTATTTTAGAATTTTTAAAATTTGTTGAAAAGTTTTTGGGATTTGTAAAAAAGTTATTGGAATTTGTAAAAAAAGTATTAGGGCTTGTAAAAATTTGCTGGGATATGTGGATATGTACAGAAATTTATAGAGATTTCACGAAGTATGAAGTGGGCAAAATGTGTTAGAGAGTTTCAGAAATTTTCTGAGTATTTTTTTTTTAAGCACACCAAATGGTGCCTAAATAGAAAACCTGGGATCACAGGTCCACGCCCTGTATACTGCCCCACTGCAAGAGATTAACATTTTGTACGTCCTACCCTATTTTAACCCCGCAATGTGAGAGCCTCATGCATTGGGTCGCCCTATCAAATCATACATTTTTTCTACTGAATTATGATAACTAATTTTTCTTTACTAGGGTGTCCATGAAGGAATTTTGTTAAGGATGTTTCACAATTTCACTATTAGGTTTGCCTTCTTGTGCAGGCAAGCCTAAATGTTTAATTCAATATTTTGGATTTGAAATTGATTTTTGAATTTCTTATTGTCCTGTATCATTTTTTTATAGGCCTTATCATCCCATATCATTGAGTTTGAAACACACATCATGTGCTGTAAGATATCCTCAGGGTTATTCTCTTATTTTGCTCATCCCTAGACCCCACAAAAGTTGGAACTTCATATTCTGGGTCACCCAACACATGTATGCGGAAAGACGGGCAAGATGTGGAACCTTGCAAGCATATATTATTCCAAATATGGAGTTAAAAATGCAGATGTGAATGGCTATGAAATATAGGTGAATATAACAAAAGTGCACGGGCCCATAAGCATGCTTATTCATTTTATTTTACATTATTTCTTTAAAGCCATCCACTAGTAGTTTGAAATGCATGCCTACTAAGCAATACCATGAAAAGGACCTTTTACAAAACTAAACACTAATTGGTTGAAAATATATCCTATTATGACTAATAAAAATATGGAGTGAAAGTAAAAAATTCTTAGATTGATAAACAATGATAGGGGGGGAAATTATTGTTGTCAATAATGTAATGATACTGGAGCATTGTGCTTTTATGGCAGGTTATGCCCAAATGAGTTTAAATTTCGGAATTTTGTGGGGAACATGGAATTGTAAGGCATGTAGAGACTTATTTGCTTACCTTTTATATTTGTTTAGGAAATCCTTTTGTATGTGAATTGCATCCCTTGATACTTTGAAATGTGTAATTACTAGCAAATTTTTTTTTTTTTTGTGTATGAATATATCATGGGAGTTATAAGCACACTTGGATCCATCCATGCTTGCACACTTGACTTGCATGTGTCCACTTATGCTTGTATGTTTCTGTGTTTTTTTTTAATGATTTGTTATTTCTAAATTCATCAACTGTTGGAATAATATCTGATAGTTAGTTTTGCATTCTCTTTTGGAGGTCGATTTTGGATTTTGTGATTTGTGGTCTGGTTCAAATCATTCTCTCTTTCTCCACATATAGGTGCGCGCGCGCGCGCGCACACACACACACGCAAAAGCTATGTGGTTCCCATGCTTTTTAAAATTGACTCGGAGTTTTTTTCATTCTTGCATATTTTGACAATGCTATATTTGTACTCTTATGTTAGAATGGGGCCGATTATCTTATTCAAGCAAATACTCTGAAGCGTCGTAAACTTGAAGAAGATGATAATTCATCTGCTTTTGAACATGCTGAGGTAGACTTCTGTATCACACTTTTTCATTTGATTGGAACTCTGGCGTGAAGATATTTATATTTAGTGTTGCAGCCTTACTTCTTGGTTTGTCCTTCTATAATTTTTTTGCCTTTTGAGCTTTTGTTCACTGTCTGTGCTGTATGAACACATAAAGTTGTTCCATCTCTTACCAGTACTCTTTTAGGCATGGCCTCTTAAATGCTAAGTTGTTTGTTTTTGTTTTTTGTTATTTTGTGTTTTTTTTTTTCTCCTTGAATGTTTCTCTTAGATTTTACTTTGAGTTAAAAAATAGCATATTAATGCTTAAGCAAAAATGAATCAGGCAGTGGCTGACATGGTACCAAAGGTTGTGGATACCACAGAGCCCAAGCCAGGTTTAGATATCAATAGGAGAAAACAAGGCCGTGGTAGGGGGCATGCTGTTTCAGGCAGAGGGCGTGGTTCCAAAGTTAATGGTCAGACGAGAACACAAACTTCTCCTTCAACTGTTTCACCATCAAATGGTCAGCTTGATAACTCACATCATAAGGTATGATTTCTGTGGCATGAGTCTCTCATATTTATTTTCTTTCCCAGTTTGGGTTATTCTATTTCCTAACTTGTACATGACAGTGTGAATATAAATATGTGTTGAGACCTAAAGCAAATCAAGTAATTCCATTCATTCTCATACTTTGGCAGTTATTAAGCGATACAATGCTATGTGTAGAATTATTAATAGATGTCCACTATCAGTAATTTCTCGAACAAAATGATAGAATTTTGTATAATTTAAGGCTACATTGGAAGGTCTCACTCATGAAATTATTAGTTATGAGATATATGTTTCTGTAAGACAATATCATGACTACCACGTTATTAAGGTGCTAGTAGACCCTGTGGGGACATCAGGTTCCTAACTTCCCATATGTGAGTGTATGAGTTTTGAGAGAAACTTGCACATCTACTTCGTTCATGGCCTGGAGATTGAAGGTAGGAGCATTCAATTGCAACTCGCCGAAATCGAGTTCATTTTAGCCGCGAGAATGATGTAGAATTGAAGCAAGATATTGAAGATTTTATTTTATTCCATATCATTAGGATTGAAATTTTATTCCGTATCATTAGGATCGGATTTCATTTTATTCCTTATGTTAGGATTTTATTTTGATTTAGTTGATTTAGGGGTCAGCCTATATAGAGGCTATAATTGTATTGGATTGTCAGAATGATTTTCAAAGATTTTATTGATGGCTTGCATGCCTTTGTTTTCTCTTCTTCTTGTTGCATGCTTTCTCTCTTTTCTTGAGCATTACTTCTTGTTCCCCATCAAGCTCTGTTGCAACTAGGTGTCGGATATTCAATTTGGTATTTGCTTGAACAATACTATGTGGCATTGAAAATACTGATTGAAATCCTTTTTGAAATAAAAGTATTGGTTTAAAATATAATTTACTGCCTATAATATCATAAAAAAGTCAGCATTTATACACCAAATGCAATAAGACCATTCCAGGTCATTGTTGCATACCATTTGAATATTAGTATCCTAAGAGGTCCATGACTAATAATAAAGGTTGTAAACCATCTCCTTCTTCAAAGTGTTGGACCTTTTCTTCATCTCATGAACTATTTTTAACTCCAGTGTTTACATAAATCTTATAAATGGGATCAATTTTGGTTGGTGTTTCATTTTTCATGTTATCTCTACGATTTTGAGTAATTGATAATCATTGTTTATATTTAGATATATATGCGTTTTGCTTCGGTGATAACATTGGTTACATATTGATTTGTCATGCTATTCATTTATAGTAACTAAGCATCATGATACGCTTTCATCCTACTTAGTTATTGTCCTTATGTGTAATTTGATTATTAAATTGTATCTAATTGATAATCATTATTTATTTTGCTAGGAAGAAATTAGTTAATGTGCTATGTATTTATATGTTTTGGTTGCCAAGCATCAGGTCGTAGTAGGGGTAAGCATCGGCCGATATGGTTAGGAAATTATAATTTGTATGACCAAACTGATTATTTTCAAAAATTAGAAATGATAACCAAACCAACCAAAAAATTTGGATTATTAGAACATTAACTGAACCAAATTATATTGGTTGGGTTGTCGGTTAGGTTATATAGGCCTATAAATTTAAATATCTTTTTTATAATTTAATTATAGAGATAAAATAACACCTTTTATACAAGTGCTATTTGAGATTTAGAATGTTTATTTTATATTTTAATGATTTATTGATTTCCTATAACTTTTAAGATTTCAAAAGACAAAATCATTAGTGGATATTTAGGTTAATTATATATTAAATATTAAGTAATTTTAATTTAGTTATTTCGGCTTATTTGGTTTTAGAATTTCAAAACCATAACCAAAACCAAAAACCGTTATTTTTACAAAAAATAACCAAATCGACCGTTGCTAGATAAATAACTGAACCAAACTTCTTAAATTTGGTTAGTGCGGATCAAAAAACTAAATTTGATCAAATTGTGCACACCCCTATGTTGTAGTATCGAATAAAAGATAAGTGAAACATGATATCTTTATCAAATATGATATCAAAGATTATATGCCTTCTCACAAAACATAGAAGAAATTTTTTTATGTGAAATGTCCTGTTATATGATTTCTGCATTAAATTGTATCTACCAACTGGACACTGCCAATAGCTCTTGTTAAGTCATACAACTCAAAACTAATTGGTAATAAGTGGAGAGGCCCATTAGGATTTATATTAGTTTGAGAGGCTTAATTTTATTAATGTGAGATTTATACTAACAAGTCCCTTCACATGAGACCCCTACTTGCATATGGAGAGACAGACGAGTGCACCAAGTGCAAGATGATGCACAACTGAGAACGTGAGAAACACAGAAGTTCAAGATGAAAGGTTGGATGAGTCCTCCCATAACCTAGCTCACATGTGATGTTAAAGCATCCAGCTCAAAACCAATTGACAATGATTGGAGAGTTCTATTTGGAACTTAGGCTGGTTTGGGAGGCCCAATTTTATCAATGTTGGATATATACAGCTACTATAATGAATATCCAGCAATAAATTTTGGTAAATTCCATTTAAAATTTTGCAGTAATGAGTTTCATTGGGAGAATACTGATCTAGTATACGAAATCTGCTCTATTCTCACAAGCTGGCAGAAATTTTGTTTATGCTTGGTGTGAGGTTTTAGATATACATTTTACTCATAAAAATATATATATATATGTATATATATAAAGAAAAATGTTTAACTGGACTTTCTGGTATGAGATGATGCTGATTGTCATTCTCTGTAAGGTTGCATCATATGGTAAACATATGGAATCGTTATTCATTTTAACAGTGCTCAGAAGTGCGGAAGGATGAGTTCTGCTTGTGTTTATAGTAGCAAAACCAAGCGACTTTTATGGTGGTAATTCATTTTCTATTTCTTTGACTTTCTAACTGCCTTATTTCGCATTTTGCAGGATGGTTGGCCCAAAGAGCAACTTGGGAATGATGACCGCTCTTTATTAGAGGTATGGTGCTTATTTTTTCTATGGTGAAATTATGTTTCTGACAGGAGCTCTGATTTTGCTACCTTTTTTGAATAAAACAGGGGATTTCAAAAACAAAATCTTATGCTGTGTACAGTTCAGTTCTGTTTTTATGTTTTTAGTCTTTGGTAGATGATTAAACAGGTGTCATAGGACAAATCTACTCACTAAGTATTCTGCATTAAGATCTACTCACTAAGTATTCTGCATTAAGTTTCAGCAACTTCATAGGCTTTTGATATTTCATGATTCTGCATCCTTCTTTTGCCAATTAACTTTAGGAGGAGATCACATCTTTACGGGTCAAAGTTGCAGCATTAGAGGAGGACCTCAAGAAATCACGTCAACAGGCCTCTGATTATCAGCAACTATGCCAGCAGTTAGAAACGGTACAGCATATCCTCCTCTCCTTCGCAGTTTCCAGTGTTGGGAGACTTAGCTCGTTGCAATTGTGATTCTGTTTTCATATTTGTTTTATTTAATTGCACAGGAACTGAAGGACCTTAACGATAATGAACAGCAAATGAAACCAAAGGTACAACTTTCAGTTTTTAAAGTTTTTTGTTCCTTATAATCAACAACATTCAATAATAAGTGGACCATCAAAATTCTAAAATGTCATGCAAAATTTGTTGTTATTTGATTTGAATGGTAAAAACTCATTCAAAGTCGATATTTGGGACCTGGTTGCATAAACATAAGGCAGAAAGTGCTGGACATGAATGGTAATGCATTCTTGGCTAAGTTAGGTTGAGTTTGGGAAGAAAAAAGCTAACTTTTTTGTATGTGGTTATTAGCTAGCTACTAAAAAGTTAGCTTTTTTTTTTGTGTTTGGGAAGGGAAAAAGTTAGTTTTTTTGTAGTTAGCTTTTTAATTTTTTGTTAATTTGATATTTTTGTCCTTCAAAGTTTAAACTGTAAGAGGGCAAATTCAGTCATATTAGAAAAAGTCAAAAAAGCTGGTAGCTGATAGCTGAGGTTGCCAAACGCAACCTTAGTGTAGGCTTACTAGTGGAATCTTATTTTACTTATAGAAGGCTCTAATCTTGTCCTACCGATGTCTTGATGATGAATGTTTCTAAAGAAAGGCATGTCAAGGCAGGTAGGAGGAGTGTACTCGATGCAATGGTGGGTCCTTTATTCGGACTCTTGATGATTTAGGGTTATTGGATCCATTAGCCTCTTTTTTAATTGAAGAGATATGAAAGGAGAACTAGTGAGATGGGTGGATTATATACCCATGCAGAAATATTACTGACTTGAGGGAACATTGCTTTTTTTTTTTTTTTAAATCAACAGAAATTTTATTAAATAAATAAAAAGGGTATTAAGTAAATTCCAAGGACCAAAAAAATGAAAAACTATGCAAACCCTATACAATGATATTCTCAACAAAAGTCATGAAGCAACTCAAATCCGGCTCTATGCCCCACAATGACCAACTACATAAGGAAGACAAAAGAATCAACCCAGTTCGTTGAAATGTTGAAGAATATTCCTTTGGAGGAGCATGTGTTGGAATAAAGAGGATGAAGAAACTGAGGTATTAGATCAAGTATTAAAAAGCATAATAGGCTTCAGCAAATTAATTAGGATATCTATTGGTTTGAAGATGCTACTGTGTTTGAAGCAATTGAGAAGTGGTAGAGGTCCCAAGGTAATGCAGGGGTGGCAGAGGACGTAAAAGATTTATTCAGCCTCATAAGTTATGATAGAAGGATTAAGGAAGGCAAGCATTGTGCTTTTAAAATGTGTAGGTGGATTATTACTATCAGAGAATAATATTAGTATGATTGATTCAGTTTTTCGCTCTTGTATCGACAGCCATAATGGGCTCTATTTCCTTTTCACCAACTTATTTCCTTTTTTGATTGTAAACTTCGATTATAAATAAGAATGCTTGGAGAGAGGAGAATACGTACTCCTCAATTCTTCGCTTTGATATTCTTACATAGTATCAGAGCAAGAAAACTAAAAAGAGAGAGAGAGAGAGAGAGAAAGGAGGCAAACCGACTCTGCCCGTTGTTGGCGATCTCTCCGGCGACCGGAGTCACCGGCCAACAGTTCCTAGAAGCTCATTGGCAACCAGCTACCAAGCCGTAGCAGGCCTGTTGTCGGAGGAAGCCGCGGTTGCTCACACGCGCAGCCTTTGCCACCGCGTTAGATCTTACGCGCCGAAGGCTCCCTTGGCATGTCCAGGCACGTGACCTGTCAGACGACTACCGGCTTCTTTGACGGCGGTCGCATGGCTTGAACGACCATTGTCCTTCCTTTGATTTGATAATTTGGTCACTGATTGCTCGCTATTGAGTCCTCTTGTCTGATTTTTGCTCGCTCGGCTGTCTGACTTCGTCTAATGGCTCTTGTTTCTCTGTCTGTTATGCTATGATGAAGATTCACTGGTATGGACTTCTCATTGATGTCAACTGTTCTGATTGATCGTATTGTGGTGATTCGTTTGCTGGTTCTCGTTGATTGGTGTTCCAGTTGTTGTTGAGTTTATTAATCTGCTTGTTGTATTGCGGTGCCCTTGTTGGTTCTAATTAATTGGTGGATTTTGTCTCCTTGTTCAACTCTATTGGTAGCCTTTTTTTTTTTTTCCCTTTTTTTTTTTTTTTCTGAAAACCCTTGGTATTATTATGTCAAAGTCAGAATCTTCATCTGATCAAAGCCTTCATTAGACTATTCTTCTTAAGGCTGATGATGTTCTTCGTTCTATTACGCCTAAGAAGTTAAATGCAGACAATTATTTAACTTGGGCGCATGCAGTTAAAACCTTCCTTCAGGGTAAGAATAAATTAAAATATATCACTGATGAAGCACCTCCCTCAACTGAGCCTACATACAATGTTTGGTCGAGTGAAGATGCAATTGTGATGGGCCTTTTGTGACACAGTTTGGAGGATTCTGTTGCCACCATGGTTGAATTTTGTGATTCTTCTAAACAGATATAAGATTGCCTTGTTGAATCTTACTCTCAAAAGAGTAATGTTTCTTGGGTTTATGAGTTATACAAGCAGATGTTCTCAGCAAAACAAGGTGACAGATCTCTATTTGAATATTATAGTTATTTGAAAAGTTTATGGGAGCAATTATTGCAATATCGCCCCTTTAGTGTAGACTTATTGCAATAGAAAAAATATTGGGAAGAATTTATGATTGTTAATTTTTTATCTGGCCTAAATTCTGCCCTCTGAGGATTTAAGGATCAGATCTTAGCAAGCAAGACATTGTCCACTACAGCTAGTGCTTACTCTCGTATCCAGCGATCCCCATTAGGTAGTTGTTCCTCTGTCACTAATAATACCGTTTCACCTACGGATTCTTTAGCTCTTGTTAGCCAGCACAATCGTGGGGGGTCTTCTCGTGGCTCCCATGGTGGAAGGAACGCTCGTGATGGTTCTCGTGGAGGAGGCTGATCTTCTGGTAATGAAGGTGATCGCAAGTGTGATTTTTATAGTAGAACCAATCATGTAGAACCTTACTGTTAGACGAAGTATGGCAAACTAGAGTAGCTACATCATGTTAATGATCATAGTTCTACACAGCCTTTAGTGCCTCCCAATAGTATTCTCACATCTGATTCTCAGGCGACATACACTCTGAGTTTATTTCAATTCCAAGAGCTCATTCAATCATTATGTGTTTCTCATCCTTCTACCTCCACCGCAACTATGGCAAATTCAAGTAACCTTGCTCTTGTGGCCTCTATCTCTACATCTTGGATCATTGATTTGGGAGCCATCTCACATATGTCTGGTAATTCTTTCTTATTTTCTAATCTTCGTCCTCTTAATCATAATATAATGTTAGCAGATGGATTATCTCATCCTGCGTCTGGTAGAGGGACTCTTCATCCCTCGTCATCACTTCATTTGGTGTCTAGCCTTTATGTTCCTCAATTTCCTTTTAATTTACTTTCTGTAAGTCAATTGACTAGATTATTAAATTGCTCAATAACTTTTTTTTCAAACTCTTGTGTCTTTTAAGATCTTAAGACGAAGAGGACGATTGGTTCGGGGCATGAGAAGGATGGACTTTACTATCTCGATTGTGATACCTCTCTAGAGTACTTACCTTTTACAGCGCTCTACAATACTATCTCCCCCCTTTAGTGGCATCATCGATTAGGTCACTCGTCTTTGGCAAGATTGAAACTTATTGTGCCAAATTTGAGTCCTACATCTAGTTTAGAATGTGAGGCTTGTCAGTTTGGCAAATATCACCGTAGTACCCTTTTTAGTCGTCGTGTTAGTCATGAGTCTAAGTCCTTTACTGTCATTCATACTGATATTTGGGGTTCTTCCCGAGTTAAGAGTGCCAATGGATTCTTTCATTTTGTTCTATTTATTGATGATTTTTCTCGTATGACTTGGATTTTTTTAATGAAACAAAGCACTGATTTACTTTCTATCATTTCTCCTTTCTATAATGAAATTTCCACTTAGTTTGATAAGAAAATCAAAATTTTCAAATCGGATAATGCCTTGGAATACATTCAATTTGCTGTTGATCACTTTTGTCTTGAAGGGGAAATTATTCATCAAACAACCTGTTCTCGCACTTCTCAACAAAACGGTGTTGTCGAGCGTAAACATTGTCATGTGTTAGATGTTGCTCGCACTTTAATGTTTCAGATGAATGTTCCTAAAATGTTTTGGGCAGATGCTGTTCTTACTGCCTGTTATCTTATTAACAGAGAACCTACACCTGTCTTGTCTAACAAATCTCTCTTTTCTGTTCTTTATCTTAATCGGTTACCCTTCTCTCTTTCTCCTCGAATTTTTGGTTGTGTTACATTTGTTCATATCCTTGATCCTAGGCTCGATAAATTATCTCCTCGTTCTCGTAAGTGTATTTTTTGGGGATTCTCTCGCACACAAAAAGGGTACCGATGCTACCATCCCGATTCTTGTCGTTATTTTGTTAGTGGTGATGTCACTTTTTTCAAATCCACTACTTTCTTCTCTTTTGATAGTGATACTCTGTCATCTGATCTTGTTTCTAGTGAGGAGGCGTCTTCTTCTATTCTTTTTGTTCTCATGTCCTCTGTATATGTCCCTTTGCCTCAACATTCATCACTTGACTCAACCACTACAACCACCCCAGTTCAGTTAGAGAATTCTACCGTTGCTCTTCTTATTCCCCCCATCCCTCCTTTGCCAAAGGTATATCAGCGTGATTGTGATAGGAGGGTGATCCTTACTTCCTTGACTAACTCTTCTTCTCTGTCTGAGGTTCCTGCTTCCTCTTCTGACCTGCCCATTGCATTACGGAAAGGTACACGTACTTACACTCAACATCCTCTTGCTAATCATGTGTCATATCATCGTCTATCATCATCTTTTTTCCCTTTTGTTTTGTGCCTTATCGTCTATGTCTGTTTCATCCTATTACATGCAGGCCTTATCCATTCCGGGATGGAAACATGCTATGGATGAAGAGATGAATGCTCTGTATCTGAATCAGACGTAAGAACTCGCTAGTCTTCCTCCTGGGAAACAGACTGTTGGTTGTCACTGAGTCTACACTATTAAGTATTTTTCCAATAGTTCTGTTGAACGTCTTAAGGCTCGACTAGTGGCCAAAGAATATACTCAAACCTATGGTGTGGACTTTACTGAGACATTTTCTCATGTGGCCTGACCAAATTCTGTTCGAATCCTGCTTGCTGTGCCAGTCAGTCGTCATTGGCCCTTGCATTAGCTTGATATTAAAAATGCATTTGTTCATTATGAGCTGCAAGAAGAAGTCTATAAGGTTATTCTACTCTAGGCAGTGAGCATTTGGTATGTCGGTTGTGGCGTGCTCTTTATGTGTTAAAACAATCTCCTAGAGCATGGTTTGGACGTTTTATCTTTGTTCTTATTGAAGTTGGCTTCTCACGTTCTTCTGCTGATCATTCTGTCTTTATATGTCATACTTCTTCTGGCACTATCATCTTGCTTGTGGATGTGGATGATATTATTATCTCTAGTAATGATGCTTTTGGTATTGTAGCTTTAAAACAACATCTGGCTACTCAGTTTCACACTAAGGATCTTGGAAGACTTCGATATTTTTTGGGTCTTGAAATTGCTCATTCTGCTCGAGAGATCTCTATTTGTCAACGCAAGTATGTCTTAGATTTACTCTTTGAGACTGGTCTTTTAGGTGCTCGTCCTGCTGATACCCCTATAGATCCCTCTATTAAGTTGGATACTACTTTTGGTGAACACTTTTCTGACGTTAGCCGTTATCGTCACTTGGTGGGCAAGCTTATCTACGTTACTATCACTCGTCCTGATATTACTTATGCCGTGAGAATTGTCAACCAATTTATGCATGCTCCCTGCACTTCTCACTTTAAAGCTATTTGTCGTATCTTGCGGTACTTGAAGTCGTCCCCTGGTCCTGTCTTTCTTTATCGTTCATCTTCCTCACTTACTGTCACTGGCTATAGTGATGCAGATTGGGCTGGGAGTTGTATTGATCGTCATTCGACGTTTGGTTACTGCACCTTTGTTGGGGATAACTTAGCTACTTGGCACAGTAAGAAGCAACAAGTTGTTGCTCATTTCAATGCAGAAGTTGAGTATCGTGCTATTGCCTATACTACTTCTGAGATGCTTTGGTTCCATTCTCTCATGTGTGACTTTGGTATTGATGTTCCTTTACCTATGCCTATATATTGTGATAATCAATCTGCCATCTTCATTACCAACAATCCAATGTTTCATGAGCGCACTAAGCATATGGAAGTTGATTGTCACTTCATTCGTGATTTGTTGCTGTGCAAACAATTAAGGATTCCTTTTGTTCGATCGTCATCTCAACTAGTTGATCTTCTTATTAAGTCGCTGCCTCGTCCTACCTTTCAGACTCTGTCTTCCAACCTTGGCATTTTCGACTTCTATGCTCTAGCTTGAGGGGGCGTTTTAGAGAATAATATTAGTATGATTGATTCAGTTTTCCTTTCTTGTATTGACAGCTATAATGGGCGCTATTTCCTTTTCATCAACTTATTTCCTTTTCTGATTGTAAACTTCAATTATAAATATGAATGCTTGGAGAGGGAGAATACATAATCCTCAATTCTTTGCTTTGATATTCTTACAATTACCATTCGTCGTTAACATAAGAATTATTCCTTCTAATTTAAGAGGGCTAGATGCCTAAGAAGTAGGGTAGATATTAGATTTATATGTTAAAAGATTGGATAGTGAATGTGGTTTATCTTCTTAAGAAACAGTTATGAAGCGAATGTCAAGGGAAGAAATTTGGGGTTGTGGGTAATAAGGTCACCACAACCAAGTTTCTACAGGAGAGGGGATTAGCTAGGTGTATGTTAGTGATGAAGCTGTGGACCATCTTCCTATATTTCTACATTGTTGTGGTTTTATGGTGTGATTAGATAGAAAATACATGTTGCAATCTACTTTTTCTAGATGGGGTTCAAGGTCTTGTAGGACAATTCCAATTTTGTTCAAGTAAGGTCATTGAAGCTTATAAAAAGAGAGTTGAAAAGTTTAAACTATAAGTTGGACAATCTAGAATTTAGAAGTGAGGTTTTGCGATGATACTAGGGAAAGGAATTGAAAGGAAGGATTAGGTGTCTTGTCTTCTAATTGGCTCCAAAACTCATGTGATTTTAGTCTTTTTTTTTGGGCGGACCTGTGGGTGGCTTCATACTATATTGCAAGTTTGAAAATTGTAAAATTGTACTTATTGATCTCTCCTCTTTGGACTTTTTACTAATTAGAAAACTCCAAAAATTCTTAATTTCTTCTTATATATAATTTTCTAATATTGATATTAGTAACATGGTTTGCTATGATTGTTTGGGAATAATGTTGATCATTGTTGTCGATGATGGAATCACATGGGAGATGAGTGGGGTGAGAGTTGGGGCAACTCGGAGTAAGATGGAGATAGAGAGAGGGAGAGATTTGGTAGGTACATATTGAATGTAATGTAGTAAATGTCTGAAAGTGGAGTATTTATAGTCCTTGTGGACTTGGTGGGAGAATAGGCTAATTGCATAGTAGTATAAGTGAACTGTGTGTCAATGCTAATGGGATTCTACCTCGGAGGTCAGTTCAAGGAATAGGAATTTGGGATGGAGGTGATAGATCCTCAGATGTTAGTCTGAGGTATTAGGAAGCTCAAGGTATCAGGATCTGTGGTCCAGTAGGGGAGTGATGTTGGCAGTGGTAGTTAAGGATATTAAATGTTGCCACAGACGCATTAAATTTATATGTGTGTCTCTCTCTCCTTGGGTTGATCGAGGAGGGGCCTCAACGAATCTATTAACTCCAACCACCAATTCACTTGTCTCTAATGGTCTCGCTATAAGTTGTTACCCGCCTCAGGGTTTCTTAGAGGGAGAGAACCTTGTGGGAGGTGGGGGGTTATGGGAGTCTTTGGTCCTTGCTCTTGACCCAATGAGTTGATTCTCAAATTAACGGTGCAAATAAGGATAATCCTGCTTAACCCTGAGGGTTAGTTTCAACTGGTAAGACCTTGGGTTTGCTCCCCAGTGGTCACTAGTTCGAATCTCTTCAGGGCCACTGGAGGATTTACCCGGTCGTTAACTTCAGGGCCCTTAGGGAATAGTGGAGGTGCGCGCAAGCTGGCCCGGACACCCTGAGTTATCAAAAAAAAAAATAAGGATAATCCTGCTTAATAAAAATGCCCCCAGCCGTGAGGTGGGGCACCCACAACCAAGGGTGTTGGCATCCAGGGGGGGGGCGGCGTGAGGGACATCCCTTGATAGAACATGATGTTGCCGTGGTTGGACAATGCTGGCTATGGTGGGGCCTATGCAGTATTATGTCACCTACAATCTTTATATTCACACCTCTTTTTTTTTTTTTTTACGCATAACCTGGACATTAAGAAAGTGTTGTTTAATATTCGAACATATTACATTAAAATATATATTTATTTGTTTCCATGTTTAAGCTTTGTGATGTTCCAAAAAGCTGCTGTGTTAGTGTTTATATATTATTATGCTTATATCTAATGCAAGGAACAAAATATATTTTTTTCATTCAAATGGCTGAAACTTCTTCATTTATTAAGATAATAATCCTAATGTTTTATCGAAGTTAGGTTAGTCACACTAAAATGTTAGGTTAGTCACACAAAAATGCAATTTACACCAAAATAATAAGTTTTTTCAATTAATTTATTATATGCTTCTGTAGTTTTAAATATATTTAGATTTATGATTCTAAACATTTTTATATATTTCATATTTTTTTGATATTTCTGAAATTTATTGGAAATGTTTTCTAATATTTTCAAAATAATTTTTGTAACAAAGCCATCACATTCACCTGTTGCCTTTTGGGACAGACAAAGCAGAGACCAAATGAAACGAACTGCCATAAAGTAGCAGGACTTGGGGTTGGAGTGGTTAGGATCGGCTATGTTTATGATTTTTGGGGTTTCCGGTCGTGATGTCCTAGTTGAGCCCAATGCTAACAATTGCTGTAACTTGGGCTGGCCCAAATTACTTTAGGCTATTTCTATTATTCATTATCGAATATATAATTCTTAGAAAAAGTCAAATTCATAACAGGTAAAAAATTTAGAAAAACGTATATTTTTTTGTTGTGTCCCACCATATGGTTTCTTGCATTTTTTAGTCATCTCAGTTCAGCTGTGGTTCTTACTTATATCACAAATGCAATGCATGGTGTTGGATTCATCCTTTTCAAATGTTCTGAGGGGAGTATGCAGATGGGATGAATAATTGTTGTGAGCCAAAAACTGATTTATTGAGATATTTGGATTGTCATGCTTTACTTGTGTCAGGTCTGAAAATGGTTCTGGAATTGCTTTTGATTCAAGTTCAAGAGGTCCAACAAGTTCCATGCTTCTGTTTTTGGAGTTGGCTCTCTTCCTACTCTAGCAGACAGAAAAAGATAATTTACTAGGAGATCTTCTCAAAAAGAAAAAGTAGACAATGCAATGCAATGTTTCATGAAAACATTTGTGAGTACTCGTGGG
Source organism: Pouteria glomerata (assembly GCA_035590655.1). NCBI lineage: Eukaryota > Viridiplantae > Streptophyta > Magnoliopsida > Ericales > Sapotaceae > Pouteria > Pouteria glomerata. Next base: position 8,964,108 of record JAVXUM010000021.1, on the reverse strand, counting down.
AAACTCAACACTTAGGCAAGAGTATATCTTAGGCAAGAGGATGGGATTTATGTCTGACATTTATTTGGACATGCATCCAACAAAGTATGTAGCATGAGACTTTCATCTTATGCATGATATGTTCGATATTAGTTTGTGAATACCATTTATAGGAGAAAATAAAACAAAAGTATTTGAGAAATATAAAATCTACTTATATACTAGGATAATTAGGTATGAGAATTTGATGTAGCTGACACATTCATATAACGGAACCCGACACATGTATACAAGTCTATTTAACATAGGCACAATAATGTAGTTGTGTTATTTTCATTAGAAAATTCCCCTACATCGTTGGTTGTTTTGGCCAAGATGGCAACTTGTGGATTGACCATTTTGAGAGCTAGAAGAGATACCTCTATCTCTAAAGAAATTTGAAATCTTCTTCATGACATAAGCCAATCTTGAGAACCTAGGAACATGTTGCAGTTCCAATCTAGAATAGTAGGAAAATAACGCTCCACGTGGTAGGCCTCATAATATACTTTAGTGCTGGAACTATTGATTGATAAAACACTAGAAGGAACAAGCTTAGAGAAGCAAAACGCATTTGGAATGGAATGAAATTTCTAATATTGTACTTTTTGGTTACTTTAGAATAAAAAATGTTTTAGAAACATATTTATGTTAGTCATAGGATTCGAGCTAGTAGTCAAAGCCTTGTAACAATAAAACAAATTTAGAAACATATTTATGTTAGTCATAGGATTAGAGCTAGTAGTCAAAGCCTTGTAACACATTTATATCCGAGCTCGAGTCTTCTCAAGGCCACTGGAAGCTCACCTAGTCGTTAATTTCAGGTACAAGGATTAATTGAAGTGTGCTTAAGTTGGCCTAGACACTTTGAGTTATTAAAAAAAGAAGAAAAAAAAAAAAAGAAAAAGAAAGCCTCGAGTGTTTTACTTTCATGCGACTATAAAATACTAAGTAAAACTAAACCAAACCAAACCAAGCATTTTCTCACTAGGTGGGGTCAGCTATATGGATTTGACGACACCAATCAAATCTATTGAGGGTCATATCCACCACCAAGCCTCTTTCTGTGTTGGAGCACTCCCTTTGGATTCCCCTAAGACTTCTTTTCCTACTCTCCTAATACACTCTGCCACATTATCCCACATAATATTTGCACTCTCATTTACCGTCCAAACGTCTTCATCTAGTACTCTTTCCCTTAGTGTTAGTAACTTGTCACCTTTCAAGTTCCACCATTTAGTCCTTGAGCATCTATACCTCTTCTTTCTGCTATTCCACCTTTG
>JAVXUM010000021.1:8950640-8962707 GCA_035590655.1 Pouteria glomerata | reverse complement strand
CATGGAATTTATCAACCATGACATCACTAAGTGATTCTCAGTTTTCCATGTCTTGAACCGTGGATCATTTTTCTCTGGAATGACAACTTCTCCAGTGAGATATTCATCTTTTCCTCTCCCACAAATGAACATCATCACAGATTGGGACCATTGAAGGAAGTTGTGCCCGTTGAGTTTGTGTCCTGTGATGAGAAGAGATGCACTTTCAGCTCCTCCATGGTTGTTTGTAGCAGGGGTTGGGAACGATGTGACTTCGGATGTGGAAGAATCCTTTTCGGCAGCCATTTTCTAAAAGAACAGGAGAAGTAAACCGAAAGGACAGAAGCTGGAAAATGGCAGAATTGATTTCTGGAGAATGAGGAGACCTGGTCTGGAGGAAGGCAGATCTGATTTTCTGGAAGGAGGCTCTGATACCATGTAGAAATCAGTAAATAAGGGAAAAACTGCACCCTTTCAATTGGGTGTTTGTGTATATATTTATACTAATCTTAAAATGAAACTATACAAATTTTAGGGTGACTTTACAGATTCCATACGTCTACATACATTCTACTCGTTAATTTACATTAAATTAACACTACGTCCACATACATTCTATACATTAATGTACATTCATTAACACTAACTTTGGAAAATTTTCAACAATCTTTCTCTTGGTGAGTCTAGTGTTAGCTGTCGTTGGTCTATACAATTAATGAACATCTTGATGGTTCTCTTTACGGGTTAAAGCTTCTTTTGTTTGTTAAAGAGTATACAAAAGTGTATGGTATGGACTTCTCTGAAACTTTCTTCCTCGTTGCTAAGATTACCTTTGTTCGTCTTCTCATCTTTTTGGCTGCTATCCATCGTTGGCCTATTCACCAACTTGGCATCCAAAATGCCTTTTTACATGTTGATTTAGAGGAGGAAGTTTACATGTAACAGCCTCCTGAGGATCAACTAGCAAATTTGTTCACCAAAACTCTTGGGCGTTCTCGAGTTTAATAGATGTTTAACATACTTGAAACATCTTATATATATGCTCCAGTTTGAGGGGGAGTGTATATGGTAGGAAGATAATTTGTTTCTTAGTTTTTTAGTGTAGGAATATTTAATTGATTGATTGTAATAGTTTTTTAATATGTAGGATTCGTATGTATATAAATAGATTAAGATGAATACCAACATAAGACAACAATTCATCCCCCAATTCAATCTTCTTAACAAGATGAAATTGGTGGGATTTAATTTCATTTGGTGAGAACACCCGCCAATATTTGTGTTTGGAATTAAAATGTGACCTTGTGTTGGATTTGATTTGATTTCATGACATAAAAAAATTTGATTAGAATTGATTATCTTCTTCAGTCGTTTAAGTAAGTGGATGAATTTACCTTTATATCTTATACTATCTTATTTATAACATCAAATTTGATTTTTCTCAAATCAATTTAATTCTGTTTAAGGGCCAAACATGATAATTATAATTCTAATTCTTGGATTCAAATATGTGTTCAAACACAAAATTTCGTTTATTAAATCTTATCATATCAAATCAAATCAAATAAAGTCAACTCAATTCCTTACTTTAAAATCAAATCAATTCCAAAGGTGAAATGTTTTTGTTAGAATTACTGATGAATTATTTTGTTTCCTTGTTTAGTCATTTCTTTTTTAGTAATGATTATGTAATCTTTTTCTAATTTTCCTTATTCGATTGCAACAATTCAGTATAAATATAACTAGAGAGAAGGGAGAAAATCATCCAATTCTCTCACTTTTTTTTTTTTAATTTGGTATCAGAGTGGTTTGATTCTAAGGGAAAAAAAAAAGAGAGAAAACTCTAGTCTTACAGTGTTCGCTTCGTCACTACCTTTTGCCGCCGCCGATCTGCCTTTCCATTATTGGAGTCTATCTCCAACCACGCCAAAGGAGTCGTCGGCAACCGACAATCATCAATCACCTGAGATCGTCGCCGGAGAGTAACTGACGTGCTCCCATGTGTCGATAGCTCCCGATACCCAATTCTCATGCGCCTGGGCCTTGGTGTTTCTTGTGTAAATCAATAAACCATAGCTGTATAAGTGTTCAAGAATCAAAACCCAGAAGTTCCTGTTCATCGTTGCTTATTGCTTGTGTCATCTCAATGAAGAGTACGTTTTGCATCCCAAGTGCAAGGTGATCACTTGTAGTAATTTAAATTTATAAAATAATAAAATACTAATCATACCCACAGGAAGAGGCGTAGTGAGCTTTCAATTTTTCTTCTTTTATTGATAGGTGTCATACATGAAAAATCAAGAAAAATTGGTTTGAATTTTTGAATATGAAATTTGTGATAGAAAATTTAATGAAACTAACAAAAAAAAGGAGGGAGATTACTAAAGAAGTCATTTACTAACTATAGACTGAGCAGACCCACCAGCCAAGGTTAGACGATTGGTAGTAGTAAACAAATTAGAAAACAAAGAAGTGTTATCTAGGACTTGCACTGTCTCTGGAGTAAATGAACCACTATGGACCAAATGATGAAGTAAAACAAACAATACTACCTAAATAGAGTAGGAGTGACAAGAAATGCAAAGAGTCTGTACAATAGCATCCAACTTTGTAAGAGTGAAAAGACCACCTGATGTAGATAGTGTAGTCAAAGCGGTGTTAATTGAGTCAGAAGCAGAGCCAGTGTACTCATCAGCAAAATGATGGGCCTGATTAATAGGTCACCCATATTTCTCCCAACAAATGGTTTAGTGTGGTTGGTTCTAGGTTCAGATGGTTGATAGGAGGTCGGCGGCTAGGGCTCTCTCTCTCTCTCTCTCTTACTATAGCAGAATTCAAGGTTTGAAACTTGGCTTTGACACCAAGTTGAGAAGAATAAATGAGACTAGGAGAGTTGAATATCCCTCCTTTGTATTGTATTTATAATTATAGAGTACATCATCGATAAGGAAACACAATTGATAATCAATCAGAATAATCAAGAAAATATAAATTGCACTCTTTCACTATACTTGTGCTATATGTTCTTGAAGATTCTAGCAGATTCTAACACTTTGGTCCCTTCTCTTTTCTTTAAAGGTTTTAGACGATTGTCCTGGTAATCTTGATTTTTGGTACCGCCACATTTCAAAAGGAGCTTGGCCTTTCTCAACTGCAGATCATGGATGGCCCATCTCCGACTGCACAGCTGAAGGATTGAAAGTAATAATAGCTCAAAGGAAAAGTTATTCTGTTTGCCGATTTTCTTTCTTTTAGCATACATTTAAATTTCTTTTGCAGGCTGCTCTCCTATTATCTAAACTGCCACCCGACATTATTGGTGAACCACTAGAAGCAAAGCGGTTATATGATGCTGTCAATGTTATTCTATCTCTACAGGTAACTCAACTGGTAATCTTATTTAATTTGCTCATGTATGTTTAGCTTCCTATACATTCCTAGTTTTTCTTTCTTTATTCACTACGTCAGTAGTTGATGATTTTCATCCTAGAAGGGTAATATGCAGCAGCTGTCATGCGTTGCTAAATGAATGAATATATTAAAAGTAATGTTAGATATGCTATAATCATTTAGGAAACAAAAGCTTTGGACATTTTACTTAGATGTCTTGTGATTTTTAGTGCACCTGTCATCTCTTTTAGCCATAGCAGTATGTTAGTGCCTCAGAAGGTATCGCTAAATATGTAGCAATATTTGTCATAAGGCTAATGGCTCAAAGTGTATGGAGACTTACAAATTCTTGAAGCCAAATTACAGCTAAAGGTGCTATTTTAACCAAAATAAAAGAAAAGACTACTAATCCTACTTTAACAAATCAAATTTTTATAGATCTCGATTAGACAGTGGTAGCTTTTTCAGCTACTTGCTAAAAAGCTAGCTTCTGTATGTGCATTTGGCATTCCAAAAAAGTTAGCTTCTTGCTTCAAACACACGTCAACTAAATTGAATCACTATTTTGCCCTACCTCATTTCTAATATGTCCAAACCACGTGTTTTGCACTAAGGGTAGTTTGGTAATGTCACATAGCAAGAAGTAGAAGACAGCTGTTGAACCTAACGGAGCCTTAGTTGTGCTTTTTCCTACATGTTATTTTGTAATTTTTGCATTTGTAACCCACAACTTATATTTCTTCTTGAAGTTATTTTGTCTATGAAGTTCTTTAATTAGCTCTCAGTTGAAAGTGTTGAATTTGAAGAATTCACTGACTCAATCTCACATACAGATTAAGTTCTGGTGTGGTAAATTTATACACAAAAGATGGTGACCTTACATATTACCTTGGTGTCTCTTAGGATCACCAAGTGGCTAGATATATTGACTAGATACATATCCCTCATTAATTATAACACTTAATTATACTTAATACATTAACACTCCCCCTCAAACTGAAACATATATATGTTCTAAGCTTGTTACAAATAAAGTTTACTCAATGACAATTGACGGAAGGTTGTGACTAATGATTGAAGATGAAGCGTTTTTATAGACAATTGACGACGAAGCGCTTGACTGTTAAGAAGATTGAAACTGTCATTGACTGGACTGGACTTTAACCTTCGACTAGACTAATCGTCATTGACTTCGACTGACGATCGTTGACTTTGACTAGACTTCAATCTTGATAACAAGTTTGACGACGATGACAACAGTGACGCATTCGAAGACAACACATACTTTCAGACATTGACAGAAATATATGCGAGGCTGAGAAACTTGTTCTGCGAAAGGCTCCGCGAGGACGATGAGTGAAGGGTTCAAAAAATTCACAAACAGTACTGGAGGAGTCACCGGAGTGTGGGAAGAAGGCTGCGAAGAAGACAGAGGGTTCACCTTAGTGTCATACGCCTACACACGTGGCTTTGGCGGAGGTGCGTGAGGAGTTTCAAAGACAACATCTATGAGGTTCTTGAAGATGAAGAAAAACGAACAAGATATAGCAGAAGAAAAGACATTGAAGACATACTCTTTTCTTTTTTTTTTTTTTTGGAGAATGGTCTGATTCCATGTTGAATTTGAAGAATTTACTGACTCAATCTCACACACAGACTAAGTTCTGGTGTGGTGAATTTATATACAAAAGAAGGTGAACTTACATATTACCTTGGTGTCTCTTAGGATCACCAAGTTACTAGATATATTGACTAGATATATTTCCCTCATTAATTATAACACTTAATTATACTTAATACATTAACAGAAAGAAAAAAAGCAATTGAAAGAAATTAGAAGAGATTAATTTCTTCATGCCTCTCTTTGATTTATATATTAAGTACTCACAATGGAAAAAGGAAATTACAATCAACTCTCGATCAAACTAATAAAGAAAACAAATTGACTCAACAATACTAAATTATCTTAATGTGTAATGTAGACTATAGTAACATTCCCCTTCAAGCCAGAGCACAGAAATCAAATATGCCCGGTTTAATAGACAATTGCTAAAAAGCAGGATGATCTGATGGCTTAGTAAGTATATCACCCAACTAAGAATCTAAGTGCATCAAAGTTCTAAGATCCTTCCTGACTAAAAGATCTTGGATGAAATGACAACTAACCTAATATGTTTGGCACGACCATGAATGACTGCATTGTTAACAATGAAAATGGCAGCTTGATTGTCACAATATACAAACATTGGTGTTGGAACTTCAAGACCAAAATCACGAAGGAGAGAATGAACCTAAAGTGTCTTAAAGGTAGTGTGAGTCATAGCACAGTACTCAACCTTAGTGTTTGATTGAGCATCAACTGTCTGCTTCTTACTATGCCAAATCATTAGTTATCACCAACGAAAATACAATATCTAGTGATAACTTTGATTCGAATGACTACCTTCTGAATCTACATCACTATATCCAATGACATCTAACGAGGCAAAAACTTTATAAAGCATACCTTAATTGAGAGAACTCTTTAGATATCTCAAAATGCAACATACAACATCAAGATGGGGTTGGCAAAGGGCATGCATGAACTTACTAACCACGCTAATGCATATGTAATATCAAGTTGTGCCAAAGTGAGATAGATCAGTTTTCTAATAAGTCGACTATATCGGCCAACATTAGAAAATGGTTCATCACTCAGAATCTAGCCGAACAGAAGAATCAAATATGTGTCAACAAGTCAAGATCCCAAGAGCCCACTCTTAAAAAGTAGTTATAGACCATATTTCCTTTGAGAGAAAGATATACCCTGAGAAGAGTGGGCAACCTCAATCTCTAAGAAATAACGTAAAACTCCAAGATCTTTCGTATGAACTTTGCCGTGATTATGTTTCAATGGATAAATACCCTTATCATCATTCCTAGAAATAATAATGTCATAAATATAGACAACTAGGACATTAGTATAAGAGGGTGACTATTGTGTAAACACTGAATGATTAGATATGGACCTGCGGAGACCATAATCCAACAAAACAATACTAAGCATATCGAACCATACACGTGGAGTTGCTTAAGTCCATAAACAGATCTCGGTGCAGGTGACAAACAGGATGCTTACCTAAATCAACATACCTTGGCGGTTGGTCCATATATACATCCTCCTAAAACTCACCATGTAAGAGGGCATTTAATATCTAACTATCAGAAATCCTTTATTTTTGTCAAATAGAATCATTGTAATTAATTTGATTAGATGATTAGATAATTAGGCTGATTTTGAGGCAATCATGATCAATCAATCCCTAATTTGCCTTTAGGATTTATTGTTCTTTCCTAGAATAGCTTCAGACTTTGTGTATAAATAGCCATGTAATCCTTTGTGCAAAATAAGAAGAATTCAAACATTTTTTCTCACTAACTAATACAAGGAGCCAAGACTTGCTCACTACATTGCTAGAAGGATATGATTAGAGTTAAGGTAGGCAACTAGTGAGAAGGTCTTTAGATAAACTAACTCCACAAGTTTGTGTATGCCTTTCAGCAACCAACCAAGCTATAAGCCACTCAACAAATCCATTCGGCAGCTACTTAGCTGTGTACACATATTGACAACCTACTGTTTTCTTCTCTAGTGAAAGAGATGTAAGCTTTCATGTATGATTCTTATGTAAGGCACACGTCTTCTCATCTATCGGTGCTTTCCAAACCCCTGATAGTAATGTCTACTTATAACAGGAAGGAGTAAAAATAGAGAACAAACCACAAGCAAATTGAGGTCAAATACAATGATAAGAGACAAATTTAGCAATATAATGCTAGGTACAAGTGCTTTCACCTTGTCGTAAGGCAATTTAAAGATCATCAATGGCAGGAGATATAGGCTTAAGAAGACTAGTGGGAGGAGCCTTAGAGGCATCAGCAGCATGTAACTCAAGTGGCTTAGGATCTACGGGTACAGACGTAACCAAGGCTGGAGAAGCGGTAGGCATAAGGTGAGAGTGATGCTGATGAACTTGCAAGAGAGATAGACTAGTGGGAAGAAGAATTGGATCAGTAGGGTAAATTTTGAGATTGCTCCCCCTCGTAAGTGAAGACATCTCCCTCTAATGAGAAGACAACTCCCTTGAGAAAAATAGAGGGTAGACAAAAAAAATGGTATCAACACTAACAAAACCTTATGAAAGGGAAGATGGTAACAATGACATCTCTTTTGAGTACAATAATATTCAAGAAAGATACATCAACGAGCTTGTGGTGAACGTTTGTCCAAACTTGGGTCTAAGTACAACGCAATGAAAGGTGCAAATAGTAAGTGGAAAGGGAATAGTGGAAAATTGAGTAAGAAAGACTACTGATTACTAAGAGTGATAGAGATAACACGATTAATGAGATAGCAAATTGTTAAGACGGCATCACCCCAATATGTTTTTGAACATTCATATTGGATCTCAAGGTGCAAGAAACATTTAAGAACTGATGGTGTTTGAGTTCAGTAACCACCATTTTGTTGTGCTGTGTGAATGTAAGTCACATGATGAATAATGCCTCACTCAACACAAAAATGTTCTATAATAGATTTAGTGTATTCTAGGGCATTGTTAGAACGAAGAATTTTGATACGTTTACCAAATTGGGTAAGAATTGCATTATAAAATCTCAAAACAATAGTTGTCAATTTAGAATGATTTTCATTAAAAACAACCAAGTCACATGAGAATAATCATCTACAAATATGATAAAATACCAATATTCATTAAAGGTAGAAACAATTGAAGTACCCCAAATGTTCGTATAGACTATATCAAACAGTGTAGGCTAACAACGACCACTATTACTTGGGAAAAAACTATATTAGTGCTTGCGAATTGACAAGCCTCATATTCAAGACTTGAAACAAACCTAGACTAGGAACTACCAATTTGAATCAATCCAAAGATCGGTAGCCCAACCAGCTATGCCATTGAAAGGGAGAAACAGACACTATAAAAACAAAATGAGAAATAGAAAAATTGGTAGAATTAGGATAGTAGAGTCCATCCCGCTCACATTTTGAATTAATCGTCATCTGCATCCTAAAATCTGAGAAAACAAAAAGAGGGAGAAGAAGTTATGGAACAATTCAATGATCTGGTTAACTAGCTAACAAGTTAAAAGAAAACTTAGGGACATAAAGGCTTGAGGCTAATGATAGGGAAGGAGATGCTTGAAGGTGTCCTTTACCATCTATAGACCTAGAGGGCTCGCCAGCCAAAGTAATGCTATGAGTGGCAGTAGTTAAACTAGAGAATAAGGAAGGATTACTAGAAATGTGCACTAGGTCTTGTTTGGAAATTTATTTAGTAGTTTAGGCTGTAGATATATGCATTCCTAAATTGGAAGATAGCATTTATTGAAATCCCTTTGATTGAGGGATTTGATGTAGGATAGTTTTCTTTTTTATTCAGGGCACCTTGTGTTTACACAAGGAACGTTGTAACTTTTGTGAGATAGGAAAAAAATTCTTATTCTGTAATTTTCAACATGGTATCGGAGCTTTAGGCTCTCTTGAAATTTTTTCGCTTGGCCTTCATTACTAAGAATTTTTTTTTTCCATATTTTCCAATTCTGTTCAGCCTTAGTTGTTGATCAACCCTTACTATTCAGATCATGACCTTCGTCTTCTTAAAAAAACAAATTGACAATCTTCTCAATTAAGATCACAAGAACTGTAGCACTGTTGACATTCATCGTGAACCCTAAGTGCATTTTTTGTTCATTGACGTTCATTGTTAGGAATGCGAACCCCAAGTACCATTGTCATCACCGATTGCTTGATCGTCAGTGCGATCATTTCACCATTTAATTCTTTGTACATGCTATCCTATATATACAAGTAGGAATGAATCAAAAAGAGAAAGTCTATCAATCAGCATAAATTAGCCTATAAATCAGATCCCCATAAATTAGGGAGGCTAATATAGCTACCAAAAGTACAAAATCTGCCGCCAATCTTCTCACACTCCCCCTCAAGTTGGTGCATGGATGTTGTTCATTCCGAGCTTGCCAATTATAGATTGAAAAATTGTGCCTGCTAGCCGCTTAATACATCAGCAAGTTGACCTTTGGTAGAAACAAAAGGAGTACAAATTAGACCACTATCCAATTTTTCCTTTATGAAATGCCTGTCAACCTCAACATGTTTGGTACGATCATGTTATACTGGATTATGTGCTATGTCGATAGCTGACTTGTTGTCGCAATAGAGCTTCATTGGTGCCTCTCACTTGTTCTTCAAATCTTCTGGAATGATCTTGTGCCACAATTCACAAATTCCTAGTGCCATTGCCCTAAATTTTACTTCTGCACTAGACCTTGCCACAACGTTCTGTTTCTTACTTCTTCAAGTCACAAGATTACCACCAAGGAAAGTACAAGAACCTGATGTTGATCTTCAATCAATTGGAGACTCTACATACTTAACATCTGTGTAGGCTTCAAGAGTCAATTTTTCTCCTTTCTTAAACAAAATTCCTTTCCTAGGTGATCCCTTGAGATACTGTAAGATATATTGCCTGAAGATGCACTTCCTTGTGATTATGCATAAACTGACTTATCACACTTACTGCATAGACAATATCAGGCCTGTCATGAGACAAGTAGATTAATCTTCCTACTAGTCTTTGAAAGGTACCTTTGTCTACTGTAGCATCATTTAGGCCCTCTCCAAGTTTATGGTTGAAGTCTATAGGAGTCTCGGCAGGTTTGCAACCCAATTTACTTGTCTCTCTCAATAAATCCACTACATATTTTTGTTGAGATATAAAAATTCCATGCCGTGAGTGAGCAACTTCAATGCTAAGGAAGTATTTCAGCGTCCCTAATTCCTTTATTTCAAACTCATTAATCAAACACCTCCTTGAGGCTTCTCTTCCCTCCATTTGATTTCCTATTACCACAATATCATCCACATACACCAATAAGGCAGTCACTCCTCTTGAACTCGAGTGTTTAACAAACAAAGTATGATCACCTTGAGTTTATTTATATCCCATTACTAACATAACTTTAGCAAATTGCCCGAACCAAGCTTTAGGGGATTGTTTTAGACCATATAGAGCCTTTTTTAATCTACACACCTTTCCTTCTAGATTCGACCCAAACCCATGAGGAATTTTCATATAGATTTCTTCATCCAAGTCACTGTGTAAAAAACCATTCTTAATATCAAATTATTGTAGACTCCACCCAAGATTGGCGGCTAATGATAACAATATACTTACAGTATTCATTTTAGCAACAAGAGCAAAGGTTTTTAGAAAGTTAATCTCATAAGTTTGAGTGTATCCCTTGGCTACCAATCTAGCCTTATATCTTTCAAGAGATCCATCTACCTTGTATTTCACAGAGAACACCCATTTGCACCCTACTGGATTCTTTTCTTTGGGAGGTTCTACTAATTCCCAAGTTTTATTTTTCTCCATAGCTTCTATTTCAACTCTCATGACATTCCTCCATTCCTTATGTTCTAAGGCCTCAAGCACGGTTTTGGGTATGGTTATGGTGTTTAGTGTGTTAGAAAGGTTTTATGACTGTGTGATAACTTCTCATAGGACACAAAATGAGACAATGGATATAATGGGATTTGAGTGCATTTTTTTGTGCCTTTTCAAATAGCAATAGGAAGACTGTCATGAGAATCAGAATTGGTATTTTGAAAATGGTCAGGCAAAGTATTTGCCTCATTACTAGGGGTTGATTCAAAATCTTGAACTTGCAAAGGTTCAGAAATGGCGAACCTTTTTTCTTGAATAAACTTGCAGTGGGTGAGTGGAACCTTGAATTTCGTTATCTTTTTCCAAGGGCTATAATTTAGGAGGAAAATTAGATCCATCAATGTCAGGGATTGGAGGACTTTTAAGTAGAAGGAGTAGTATTTGGGAAAAAAAAGGAAGAGTGAGAATCAAGTTCCAGCAAGAGTAAGTCTCTGTCCTTATCTTCCATAAAAGATGTCTCCCCTGAAGATAAGGACTTGTGAAATAGCTTTTATTCTCAACAAATGTAACATCAGTAGATACATAGAATTTTTTTGTTAGAGGATGATAGCATTTGTACCCTTTTTCAGTGGATTAATAACCCACAAAAACACATTTAAGTGCCCTTAGGCCTAACTTTCCCTTGGTAGGAGAATGAATATGGACGAAAGAGACATGACCAAATATTTTTGGAACAAGATTATTGGTTTTGTTGAAGTTAGAAAAGTATGTTGACAAGACTCGCATAAGACTTTTAAAGTCAAGAACACAAGAGGATAATCTGTTTATGAGATAAGTGACAGTTAGAACTATTTCTCGCTAATAATTTTTAGGAATATATTTCTGAAATAGGAATTCCTAGGTAGTAGCTAGCAGATGACCATTTTTCTTTTTTGTTATCCCATTTTGTTGGGGGGTGTTAACATAAGATGACTCATGGATTATTCCCTCTCAAAAAATAAGAAGACAAGGTCTGATTGAAGAAATCATTAGCATTATCAGACTTGAATATTTTGATCCCTACCCCAAATTGATTTTTGATCATATAATAGAAAGTAGGAAACACGAAATTTACATCGGATTTATTTTTGAGAAGAAAAATCTATGATACTGTAGAAAGGATTCAAATTTCTCTACATAATTAGGATTATTTCTTTTTATTATTCCTTTCCTATTTAGATAAGGAT
>JAVXUM010000021.1:8923218-8950540 GCA_035590655.1 Pouteria glomerata | reverse complement strand
AACCAAGCACACATATAATGCTCTAAACATATCTATATACATATTAGAAGTAGGATAGATCATCCCTACCTCAAGGGCTGGCCGAAAATTGAAGGAATTGGAAGGAGAAGAAAGGTTGATTTCCTTGGCTCTAGATTAGGTTTTCCTACAACCTTTGCCCCAACTTTTGCTCTTTTCTCAATTTTTCTTCACCAAGAGAACCTAAAACATATATGAACTTCAAAATCACATCATGTTGGACCTACCTTCAAAATTTTAGCTCAATTGGGCATCATCTTCAACACTAAAGGAAATTAGAATTGAGTAGACTTACCTTTGTCCTTCTTCAAGCACACTCTTGAATTTTCCTTCCTTTTTCTCTCCTTCTTCCTATTTTCTTCTCTTTTTCTTCTTCCTTTTCTTTCTTTCTTTCCTTCTTCTCTTCTTGGTCTAGACTTTCCTTGGTGTTCTTTGTGTTTTTCTTCCTTAACCGAATGGCCTTATGGCCTTAAATAACTTGGCCGAATGGTCTCAATGCAATGCTACTCACGGCTGAATTGCTTGGTCTTCTTCAGCAGATTTTTGTTTCATTAACCAATAGGATTAATTCACTTGTTTCTCCCATTAATTAAGGTTTATTATGGCATTGCTTTTAATTAAATTCAAGGGCCCCACCACCATTGACCATTGAATACACCATGTGCCAAATTGATGCTTACATTCGGCCAAGGCAATTACACAACCGACTTAACTCTTCTCCTCACAGGTTTGGCCGGCCAAAGACCTCTCCAAGTCATCCTTGCATCAACCAATTAAATGAATTAAGTTTGGTCAAAATTTCTTGGTTGGACTTGGTCAAAATTTCTAAGTTTTTCTCCACCAATCATGTTAATTCCTTTTGCTTCCCCTTAATTGTTTTGCTATTTCTTTTTCCTTACATGGCCGGCCACCTCCATAACTTAACTAAAGGTCCTCTTTAAATGACCATTTTGCCCTTCAAATGTCTACTTAATTCCCTTCAAGTCCCTAGGTCAAAGTTGGCACCAAAAAGTCTAAGTTTTGTGCCAATTCTCACCATGTAACCAAATACTCTTCCAATTCCCTTCTAATTCATTCTTTAAATTCTAATTATTATTCTAAGCCTCTAGAATTCATTAATCTTCATGAATTGGAGCCAAATCCCTAACATCTTCAAGTTAAAATTCATATAAATTCACTTTACAACACCTTGAACTTAATGGAACCAATTAGGGGTTCCAAACCCCTAAGTGTAAACTAATGTTGTTTAAACTTGTTTTAGGGTTTTGTAATATTCAAATGTGGTCTTCCCTAAGCCAAGTTCAAGTCCTAGAAAGGTTCTTTAGTTTAGGTTTCAATTTGAGTTTAAAACGTCTCAAAGGTTCCAAACACATACACTTGAAAATTCAAGGTATTACAACAATGGTGCAAGGATCTAGTGGTAAGGGTTTCGTATGCTTCTGTTCTACTTTTTTCTTCTTCTTTTGGCTACAATAGTAAGTTGAAAGAAAAGAAACAATTGAAGAAATTGGAAGAGATTAATTCCCCCTTTATGATTTATATATTAAGTATTCACAACTAAAAAGGAAAATTACAATCATATATCAATCAAACTTATGATGGAAACAAATCAATACTAAATTATACCAAATTGTCTGAAGCATAATTTAGGCTATTCTAACACTTCCTTTTCTGTGCAGAATAGCAACGGTGGCTTTGCGACGTATGAACTCACGAGATCCTATAGTTGGTTGGAGGTAGCCTCCATTAATTGTTTGTGCACTCTTATAAATCACGTATCACTTTAAAAAGTCAAATATCATACAATGTATTTAAACATGTACTAGAAAGAGAGTTTTTATGTTTATTGCCAACTAGCCTTTCTTCTATCCAACCTGGTGATTGTCTTGGTTGTTAATATTGGTTGATGGGAATACTTAACGTTTTTCAACTTTTAATTGATTGTTTCCTATAAAGCACATACACTTCAAAAATAGAAGACATATTTATATGTTGGCATGTAGTGGACACGCATTTTTGTGAAACGAGTGGAGATATATGTGGGACGCACCATTTTCTAATGAAAGATGTGTCGGGGACACCATAATTATTTTATTATATGTTTTTTCTTCTAATGCAGTTAAGATGGGCTTAATATTGAGCAAATGAGACCTCTAAATCATTAAATATTCTCTATCATTTTTTGTTAACTTTTATCTGTTAAATTATGTTCAGTTATGAATTTATGATATTAAAATGTTGAATTAGTCTCCTTATAAATATTATATTCATATATATAGCTAAAATACTATGTAGAACTTGCATTATTTTTTGCCTTACTCCTTTCCTTTCCATATCCTTATTTTTTCAAAAACTGTTTTCACATATAGTATCCCATGCTTGTATCTATGCTTTGTACATTATTTCTTATCCTTTCTGTTGTTACTCACTCTATTCACCAAGCTACTACAAAACATGGATATGTTCAAGGATCCAATGTGTACAGACAAGTGACAATAATTATGAAAAAATGAGGATATGGATACAATGGATATAGGGCCAAAAACTAGTATATATGCATGTGAATATGATGTCTACCAAGCTCCAAAGTAATTAAAAAAGAACTAATTGGACATTTTAATCCACTACTTAAACATCTTTTAGCATATAAAAATAGCAAAAGATGATATAGAAGATGAGATATATGGAAGATGAGATAATTTTATGTGTTTTGGCTACTCATTTCTTAGTATGTTCTAAATATGTCCGCTGAAAAATATATATATATAATACAAAAATTGAACACCACATTATGTGTTTGATACATATTTTGGTGTGCCCTACGGGTTTGTGTCCGATATGTGTTGAAACAAATATGTTATTCATTTTAAAAGTGTCCATATTTTTTAATGCATCAACATAGCTAAACAAGCTCTCTACTGCTTTTTTTTTTTTGGGTAAGTGGCTCTCTACTGCTGTCCTGCGGTCTTCCAGATCTATATTAGTGATGAAAATATTGTTAAAAGTAGACGATGGTATTCTTAAATGTGAAGGGGGATCAATTGTGCCCAGTTAATCCAATTAATACAGATTATATTGCCACTCAACTTTCTTTTACTTTCACTGCCTTTCCATTTAGGGAAAAATAATTCTTCTTTTTTATTTTTATATATTCTTTCAGTTACTCAACCCTGCTGAAACTTTTGGCGACATTGTTATTGATTATCCGTAAGATATCAGGTTCCTTATTATGATTGTTTCTAGATCCCATTTCATATCAATCTTAGTAACCAGCTACAACTATTATGTAGGTATGTTGAATGTACCTCAGCAGCAATTCAAGCTTTGACATCATTTAAGAAATTACACCCTGGGCATCGAAGGGAAGAAATAGAACGGTGTATTGAAAAAGCTGTTATATTCCTTGAAAAGATACAAGCACCAGATGGATCATGGTTTGTTTTCTATTTTTTGGTCGGTTTGTTCTTTACCTTTATAGAGAAAACACGCAATGTGGCAATGTGCATGCTCACTTCCTGACGTGTCAATTTTTCAGTTTTGCTTAACCAATGTTTAGGGCCTACTATAATACTTCATTTTTTTGATAAACTCTAATATGGTATTTAATAATTTATGGTTGATAGAAACTAATATTATGGTTTCTTAATAGGTATGGCTCTTGGGGAATTTGCTTCACCTATGGCACATGGTTTGGCATAAAAGGGTTGGTGGCTGCTGGAAAGAACTACCATAGCTCTTATAGCATCCGTAAAGCTTGTGATTTTTTATTGTCCAAACAGCTTGCTTCTGGTGGTTGGGGAGAAAGTTACCTTTCATGTCAGAACAAGGTTGGTTCCTTTTGATTGCATCTTTTATTCATTCAATGCTAACCAATAAAGTTGGACTTTACGATATGTGGTACTTTTAAGAGTTTTTATATGATAATTATGAAATAATTTAGTTCTTAGTACAAACCCTTTGGAAATATTTGCCTTTTTTGGGGAATTTCTAGAGGTTTTCCACAAGTTGTATTTCTTTTGTCATTTAAACGTTTCTATGTATATCAATGTATAAATAATGGAGCTATTTCCTCAGTTGACTTGCCAAGCACCTCCCTTTCTTTTTTTTTTCCCCCCATTTGGGTCAAATGGGTAACATGGTTTAGTACATGGGTGAAAAAAAAGATGAGCTTGGGCTATTTCACATTGTTAGCTGTGTCAAAGGCTAAGTAAACCTAAAAAATATTTACATGATTTCTTTACAGGTATATTCAAATCTCGAGGCCGAAAGGTCTCATGTAGTAAATACTGGATGGGTTATGTTGGCCCTCATTGATGCTGGCCAGGTACACAAGTTTCAGTAGTGCTTACACTAGTGTTAACATAAGACTCCAAAGTTTGTTATTCTAAGGTCTAAGATTGCTTTCAGTTTATTAAGTCTAATTAATTTACTTTTATCTTAGTTATGCTTTCTAGCAGAGACTTTGTCATAAAACCATTTTGAATTATTCTCCATTGTGAATTGGATGTTTTGATGTAGAAATAGTTATAGTAGTAGTTTTCCTTTAATGCTTGGGTCAGACTCTAATACCACGCTGGTGAGCAGGGCACTTGTTTGATTTTTTTCTTCCATGATTGTTTCAGCCATTGAGCCGTTGATTTGAAAACTCGAAATATGTCTTTATAATGTGGCTAAGAACCTGGCATTAGCATAACTTCAATGGTGATCAGCAACTATGTTTTGAGTTAGCCATGTTGGTCATGCAAAGACTTTGCAACTTCTGCACTTGTGTTTTGAGTTAGCCATATTGGTCAAGCTGAGACTTTTACAACTTCTGCACTTTGCTCATAGTCAATTTTGATGATTGGAAATTGACTTGGTGTTGTTCATTGATTCTCTAAACATCGTGCTTACTGTGGAGCATGGAGATGGTTCTTAGGCATCACACTTCTTCCATTGGTATCTAGGTTGTGGTTCTAAGTAGGAGGGCGTGGTGGTCCAGTGATACGCTATGTAGTGGAAAAATTTGACATTGTGGTATGGGAATCAAATAACATTGGTCATTGTAGGTGACCTAGTGCCGCGTGACCTCCAGTGCTACATGGACTAGTCACTACTTCAACATCACCTTCCCATCTTGTGATAGTTAGCCCGTGGCAAGGGTTATAGCATATCACCACTCCTCCCATACCAGTCAACCTGTGGCTAGGGGCATTTGGATCTCCCTCCCCTTTCCGTGATGGTTATCCCACGTTAGGGGGCATTTTAGGTCATCCTTCACTCCATGCAGCAAGGGGCATTTTGAATTATGAGATATTACAACACTAATAGCACCCCTCGAGGTAGGAGCAGGACTTGAGGGGAGTCACCTGACCTCGATGCGAGATCACAGGGGATGAGTGGATGAAGGTTAGAGTTAGGGGATTCATTGAGGTGTTACCTCGACTAACCCAAAGAGAGAAACCCTTGCATTTATTATTCTTGCACGCACATTTAATATAACCTCAACTACTACAACCAAGTGTCTATCCCTTATTCAGTTACAAATCCCAGGACCGTTGACTTTCTCATGCCTCAAACTAACATCCAAGTATCTGTTGCTTCAATCCCGAATGCCCATACGTTAGACAAGCCCCCTTTTATAAGCCTGTAATCTTGGCTATGTCATCGCTATATATGCCTTCCTACTCTCCATACTTATGGGTTACATTGAATTCTTTCACCTGCCAACTACCGGACCTCTCTCTCTTTGTCTTACTCTAGTCTATCTCAACTCTCGTCCCAACCACCTTTGGCAAGGTTCCGCTATTGACAACGACAAGCATTGTTTCTAGTTCATCAGAGCACTCCATGTCACACTAATCCTCCCACAGTTGTTATCTGTAAATATGAGATAAGAACAATAATTCGATATTATGAACAAAGTAATACCTTGTCATGTATGTTATATTACTGTTAAAATATACTGGACCATACCATACTAACGTATTTCTTCGATAAAGTTTTTCTTATATATTTTTAATGAAGGTATACACATATACTTATAGATAGACTAGGAAATCCCTATATGGCTTAGCTAACATCAAAGGAAACAAATTCCTAAAATCATGAAACTAATTCCTAAAAGTCAGAAAGCTAATTTAAATCAATTTCATTTAAGATAATTTTAAATACCCCTTCCGATCTTAGGAAGATTTGATATATCCTTCCAAACACTATAAGATTTATCAATACTCTATTTAAGCTGAGCGTAAATATTGATCATTCCTAGCTTATTCACTAAATCTTCAAAACTTGGTTTGTGCAAACTCTTTGTTAGGATATCAGCTATCTGTTCTTTAGTAGGAATATAGTTCAAACGCACATTTCCATTGTCGATCTTCTCCTTGATAAAATGTCAATCAACCTCAACATGCTTTGTACGATCATGATGGACAGAATTTTGTGTTATACTTACTGCTGCCTTGCTATCACATTACAATCTCATAGGGATGCAGTTAGACACTTTTAGTTCACTAAGCAATCTCTCTAGCCAGATTCCTTCACAAATTCCATGAGTTAAAGTCCAAACATAACTTCTACGCTGCTTCTTACAACTACTAGTTGTTTCTTACTCCTTCGAGTTACCAAATTACCCCACACGTAGGTATAGCTTTGGGATCAAGTTTGGAATGAGTGTGTGAGTATGAACAAACACGGTAGAACCAAATGTCTTGAGCAGAAGAGAGCACATGGCCCAAAAGTTTGGCTAGGTTCAGTATACCTGTAGAAGAGTTGGCATAGGAGGGGTAAAATTGAGGACTCTAGAGGGCATTCTATTAGTGAGATATAAGGATGTAAGGATAGCTTCACCCCAAAGGTATTTTGGAACATGCATGGTAAACATTAATGCTCTAGCAACCTCAACGAGATGACGGTTTTTCCTCTCAGCAATACCATTCTGTTGGGGGTGTATCTGTACATAAACTTTGGTAGATTAGTCCATTGGTTTCAAGGTAGGCACCAAGAATGGAAATAAAAAATTCTTTGCAATTGTCAGTTCTAAGTGCTTGGATAGAGGTATGAAATTGAGTTTTTACCATTGAATGGAAAGATTGGAATACTCTTGTAGTCTGAAATTTTTTTTAAGAAGATAGACGCAATAGACCAGGTGTTATCATCAATAAAGGTCTTATCATCAATAAAAGTGATTAACTAGCGTGTTCCAGAAACGTTTTTTATGCAAGAGGGCCCCTTCTGTTACTATGAATTCAAGAGCATGGATGAGACTCTTTATTAGATCTGGTTGGAAAAGATGCATGAGTATGTTTAGCAAGTAGATAGGTTTCACAGCTGAAGGAATTGGGATTTTTCTTCATAAATAATCTTAGGAACAAACATTTGAGGTAATGAAAATTAGGATGACCTAGCCTATAATGCCATAACATTATTGTATCATTATTGAAAATAGGGAGAGATTCACTCTCAACTACAGTAGCATGTCCCTCCATGTTATCTTCATTATCAAAATAGTAGAGTCCATCTTCCCATCTAGCATTGCTAGTCGTCATCCCTGAGTGTAGTTCCTGAAGTTCACAACCTGTAGTAGAAAACATAGCAAGGTAATTTAATTCAAGGGTTAGCTTACTAATAGAGAGCAAATTGCATGTCATGTTTGGTGCATAAAGAACGGACTAAAGAGAAATATTATTGGAGAGATGAACTGATCCTCCCCCAGCAACTGAAGAATATGTGCCATCAACTATCTTGACTCTAGATATCCTAGAATATGGAGTATAGGAATTGAATAGGTATAGATTACCTGTTATGTGATTAGATGCCCTAGAATCAAACGTCCAAGGAGTCTTATTATGAACGTGCAAGGCTATAGCTTTAGGAGCAAATGTACATGAGCTTCCCAGTGTTGTTTGGCTTAATAGTTTTTGCAACTGCTCTAGTTGGGATTTGCTTAGAAATACTCCACTTGACTCAGCGTCAGTTCGAGGTTTAGCAGTCTTCTCCTCCACTGCTGCCTAGAATCCTTTGCTTCTATTTGTTCCTCAAGGTTTCCAGTTTGTTAGCTTTCCATGAATATCCTAGCAATTATCTCGTGTATGCTCAGATTTGTTACAATGATTGCACTAGGGCCTTCCTCTTCAATCTCCTTTTTGGCCATTTCTCTGTTCTTCGCCCATGCGTTCTAAGGTATCCTTACAGTGAGGGAAGATATCTTAATAGGCAATTCACCCGCCAAAGTGATAGGTGGGTCTTTCTTTCCTGCAAGCATGACACTTCTCCTGCTGGCTTCTCTCCTTACTTCTGCAAAGGCTTCATCAATAAATGGCAATGGTTTATGTACTACCTCGTACTTCTAATTCTCGATTTAGACTAGTCAAGAAGTCATACGATCACTCCTTCTCTAAGTGCTTTTTAAACCTTAGGTTGCTTTCAAGATCTCCCCATTTAGCCCCATAGTGCATATCCAATTCTAGCCAAAGTATTTGCAGTTCACTATAATATTCTATCACATCTCCATTATTGTATCTCCTTTAGTCGATTCTTGATCTTGAAGACTTGACAGGCACACTCAAGATCAGAATAGTTTACATTAACAGCATTCCAGATTGCTTGAGCTATCCAAAGGAACAAGTAGGTTCGACTAATATGAGGCTCTATAGAATTAATTAACCATGTCAAGACGATTGTGTTGTTAAGTTCCCAATTTGAATGCGATAGGTCTTCCACATTAGGCTGCTTGATATCTCTAGTGCAATATCCTAATTTCCTCTACCTCGGATAACCTAAAGAACCTAAAGTGACCACTGAAGGAAATTCTTGCCATTCAATTTGTGCTTAGTAATCTACAGTGTAGATCTTTCTCGAAAAGCTTGCAAAATCACTAGTGATTGAGTAGGTTCAGATGGAGTTGAGGTCTCCTTTCCTGAACTCATGTCTCAATCAGACAGGTGAAGATGGCGATAAACAATAATGAAATGACTAAGGAGGACAAAGCCCAATCGGATAGATGAAGATGGCGATGTTAGAGATTGCAAGAATCGT
This sequence comes from Pouteria glomerata, assembly GCA_035590655.1. Classification (NCBI taxonomy): domain Eukaryota; kingdom Viridiplantae; phylum Streptophyta; class Magnoliopsida; order Ericales; family Sapotaceae; genus Pouteria; species Pouteria glomerata. The sequence goes on along the minus strand of JAVXUM010000021.1, from coordinate 8,941,504 downwards.
TCGTAGTGATGGTCAAGTCGCGATGCCAACAACGAGGTTGCGATGGCTATTGAAATCACGTTCGCTGACGGTGCTGACTACAAAGATCGATCAGCAACAGACTATGAAGAATTGGCAATTGATTGATTACAAACAATTGACGATCGATGTTATACTTAATGAGCAATAGACTTTGAATGAATGTCGATTTTGCAATTCGATGAATGAAATGCACTCTTGATCAACAGTCGATTCTGGAGATTGATGAACGAAATAAATCCTAGGCCAATGGTCAATTCTGAAATCGATGAACAAAAGTCTCCTGATTTGACATGAATCGAACAATCGACACTAAAATTGATCAATTTGATGAAGTGGCTGAGGCTACAATCAGCCGAACTGTGATAGATCAGCCAAAAAAAATTGGATAGGAATGTGTCAACAAGTGACCTAGCTAATACCATAAAGTATTTCTTTGATAAAGTATTTCTTGTATATTTCTAATGAAGGTATACGCACATATTTATACACAAAGTAGGAAATCCCTATATGGCATAGCTAACAACAAAGGAAACAAATTCCTAAAATTAGGAAACGAATTCCTAAAAATCGGAAAGCTAATTCAATGCAATTCTATTTAGGATGATTTGATATACCCCTTTCTATCCAGGATGATTTGATATATCCCTTCCAAATCACTCTAAGATTTATCCACACATACAATATATAATATTTGATTATTGAAACAATACATAGGTTTCTGAGAATGAAAAATATATCTCTTATTCCTTGATGATCATGCATACAACCTATATATAATGAAAGGAAGAGAAGCTATTTTCACTATTCTAGGTAACAGGAATTAATTAGAGCTAATTGCCTTTATACCACTGTACTTAGGGTCAAAATCACGTACAACCCTTATACCTCGTTATTATGTACTAATAACTCGTGTACTCGCAACTAATTAAAACGTTAACAACTTCACGTTAACTAATAGAAAGATAAGATTACCCTTTTTTTTCTTCTTCGCTACTCTTTTCCTCTTCTTTTTCTTCTTCACTACTATTTTCTCTCTTTTGTTCTTTCACTTTTTTCTATCGACACAGCTTTCACTATTACTGACTCAAGAAATTTTTTTCAAATTCCAAGCATATAATAACAAACTCAAGAAATCTTCTTCAAATCCCAAGCATATAATCACAAACTTAAAAAAATATCTCTCTCAAATTTAAAGTTTTTCTCTAAGGAAATGTGAGTGTCAGAATATTCCAGAATATTTGAGTATGATTAGGGTTAATTGATTGATTAATTTGATTGTGAGTAATTGCCAGTGCGTGAGTTCTACCCATCCCTCCGACGACCTCTGGTGGCGGTTGCTTGATATAGGAGGTTATCTATCATCGCCGTCGTAATGGAGTCTTGTCGTAATGGAGTCTTGTCGTTAGATTGCTTGATTTCACCCCTCTATCGTTGTCGTGTTTGCAGCGCCTTTGTATGTTGATGGAGGTTGTTTTCGAATATGTTTGATTTGATGATAGTTATTCTCGGTATAATTTGATACTCTTGATCGATTTTTATTTGGAGTACACCGTTCGTCAATTGCTTATTCGCCACCTGATTCCTCATCGGCGTCTAATTTCTCGGTTGCATGTTTCCATTGTTGTTCGATCGATTGTTCATCATTGATCGATTTTTAAGTTGCATGCTTCTATCGTCGCCCGATTGTTTGATTGGTCATCGTTGATCGATTTTTCCGTTGCATTTCAACAATCGATCGCTTATTTGATTGGTTGCATTCTCGATTGTTGCATGCCAACAACTCAGTGCTTTGACTGCTTAGTATTGTTTTTGTTGATCTTCTTCGGTGTGAGTATTACGTCCTCTTACTATTCCCTCTTTACCGATCATTGTTGGAGACTTGACGGTGCTACTTGCTGTTGGAATTTATCTCAACTTTAAGGTCTATTTGGTGTACGTTTGTTTGTTAGAGATGGCTAGTGACGTTTTTAAGACTGTCTTTGATTTGGTTCCGGTTACAACTATGCCTATTATTCCACTTGATAGTCTTCCCAAATTAGTTTTTAGCGAGAAATTGAATGGAATGAACTATTTGGCATGGTCTCATGCTATACAGATTTTTCTCATAGGCCAACAGATGGATGTGCCTCCAGATTCACAGTCTGTTACTTATAAGTAGTGGCGTGCTGCAGATGCGGTGGTCGTGAATTGGTTATGGCACAACTTAGAACCTTTTGTATTGACTTCTCTCAGCAGAGTAATGTTTTCGAAATCTTTAAAGCTTGTGAGTGGCTCTCCTCTTTTCGACTAAATGGTCGTCTTTTTCAGTATTACAACACTCTTAAGGATTTTGGAGATCGTTTGTTACAGTTTCATCCTTTTCCAAAAACTAAGGCTAACATGATGAAGCAATGGGAGGAACTCATGACTGTTTTACTCCTGGGTAGTCTTGAAGATAATCTTCGTGGTTATCATGATCAGTTTTTGTCTGGAGAGACCATTCCATCCATGGCTAATGGATATTCTTGATTGCAGCATTCCTCATTAGGTCATTATTCTCGAACAGCACTTCCCTCCTTTGGTGGTTCTAATTCTGCTGCTTGGTTAGTGGTGAATGAGGTAGTTCTCATGGTGGTCCTCGTGGTGGTCATAATTCTCGTGGCAGTTCTCGAAACTCTAGAAGATGTACAAAGAAATGTGATCATTATAGTGGTACTAATCACACAGAGCCATATTATTGAAAGAAATATAGTCGCCCTGAGCAAACTCATAATATTACTGTGGAATCTATGAGACCTGATTCTAGTACTATTGCTGCTAGCTCGAGTGAACCACCTACATCCATTTTGATTCACAAGATCCCTTCTCTGCAGCTGAGTTAGACGCTATTGTGTGAGTATTTCGCAATTGTGTTGAGTATTCCTCATTTCTCGCTCCTCCAACTGGATTGCTACTCTGATTCATTCAGATAGTACTGCTTGTTTTACCACTTCTGCTCCCCGGTTGGTCATTGACTCTAGAGCAAATGCCCATGTTTCAAGTAACCCATCTTTATTTTCTGATTTGACTCACACTACAACTCGTATCACCTTAGCTGATGGGTCCTGTCAGTCTGTTGCTGCTAAAGGACTACTTCAGCCTTTTTTTTTCTTTTCCCTACCCTCAAGCGTAAATGTTCCTAACTTTCTTTTTAACTTATTGTTTGTTAGTCAACTCATTAAATCATTGAACTACTTTATAACATTTTCCCCTTCTTATGTATTTCAAGATCTTAGGACGCAGAGGACGATTAGTTCAGGGATGTGAGCGAAATGGACTTTACTATTTGAATTCTACCAGTTTTTCTATTTCACATTATATTTTCAGTACATCTATTTCTCCTTTTCAATGACATTATCGCTTGGGTCATTCATCCTTACTTCGGCCCAAGTTAGCAGTTCCTAGTTTGGAGTATTTTTTGAGTCTTGAATGTAAAGCGTGTCAGCTTGGTAAGCATCACCATAATTCTATTCCTAGTCACAATAGTCGTCAATCTAAACCTTTTGATGTAGTCTATATGGACATTTGTGGTCCTTCACAAGTTTCAACTTTTAATGGCTATTGGTATTTTGTTATCTTTGTAGATGACTACTCTTGAATGATTTGGCTATTACTAATTAAAAATCGTTTTGAATTGCTTGGTATTGTTTTGCCTTTTTATAATGAAATTCTTATCCAATTTGACAAATGCATCAAAATTCTTTGTTTCGATAATACCTTGGAATATACTAAATCTATCATGGATACCGTTTGTATTGAACGGGGAATTATTCATTAGACTATTTTTGTTCACACCTCCTAACAAAATAGTGTTGCTGAACACAAATATCATCATTTGTTAGATATGGCTCGTACTTTATATTTTAATATGAATGTTCCTAAACCATATTGGGGTTAAACTGTTTTGACTGCTTGTTATTTCATTGATTAGGTTCCATCTGTTACTCTTGGAAATCAGTCATCTTTTTTTCTTCTTTACCCCTTAACTTCCCCGTTTTCTCTCACTCCTCGTATATTTGGTTGTGTCGCATTTGTTCGTAACCTCGACCCAGTTTTGGACAAACTCTGCACTCGTGCTAGACGATGCATCTTTCTTGGTTATTCCCATACTCAAAATGGTTATCATTGTTATCATCCTTCTTCGACGAATCTTTGTATGTGCTGATGTTAACCTTTTTTGAGTCTACATCCTATTTTCCTCATGGGAGTGAGGTCTCTGCTTCCTCCTGAGAGGGGGAGTCGATTACTAACTTGGATGATCTTGTTCTCCTTGATGCTATTCTTCTTGTTTTTAGTGCTAATCCACCTCCATTATCGGTATCTCTTCCATTATCGGTTTATCAACGTCATTCTTGTCCTAATCCTATTGCTCCACTAGCACTAGTCAGCTCTGCACCTATGGATTCTAAGTCACTTGAGTTACCTATCATGGATATTCTTAAAACCCCTAAAGACCATACTATTATATCTCCTGAGCCTACACCTTCCATTGAGGACTTCTTATTGCCTAACGGCGAGGTAAACGTACTTGTACAAAACATCCTATTACTAACTTTGTTTCTTATCATTATATTTTACCTCGTTTACAATCCTTTGTGTGTACCCTGCTCTCTATTTTTGTTCCTATCTCTTATGAGCAGGTTTTACAATCACCGGATTGGAAGGCAGCGATGGATGTGAAGATGCGTGTATTGCATCATAATCATACATGTAAGCTTACGTCTCTTCTACCTAGAAAGAAGACAATGATGTGTCAATGAGTATTATATACCATCAAGTATTTGCCAGAAGGTCTATTGAGCGATTCAAAGCTCGGTTGGTAGCTAAGGGATATACACAGACCTATGGAATTGATTATTCAGAGACTTTCTCACCAGTTGCTCGCTTTAACTCAGTTCGGATTTTTCTAGAGTCCTGGCCTTTGTTTCAACTAGATATTAAAAATATCTTTCTACATGGTGAGCTTCAAGAAGAAGTATATATGGACCAGCCATCTAGATATGTCATTTCAGATAGTGATCATCTTGTTGTCATCTACATCAAGTTTTGTATGGTCTCAAGCAATCCCCACATCCATGGTTTGATTGATTTAGTAAGGTTCTTTTTTTATTATGGTTCAGCTAATCTAAATACGATCACTTAGTATTCATACATCATGCATCCACTGTTACTATTATTTTGATTTTCTATGTTAATGATATTATAAGAAACAAAATGTATGCAAAACTCATAGTATCTATACTAGCAAATTACCTGTGCCTACGGTACTCCTCAATTAAGATTAAATATGTATGCATTTGAAATTAAAATACGTTAGCACATTTTCCTTTTTCAAAAATCTAAAATAAATTTCATTTTCATTGTATTATTCTCGAGAAGCAAAATTTTGGTCTCTCTCAATACAATTCTCAGATATTATCTTTAACCTCAACTAAATGGTCTATTAGACTGTGAAGTGACCCAAAGACTGTGGCGAGAGTTTAAGGGGAAGCTACAGTTTATAAAAGATTTCAGCCATTTGTTGAATAGTAAAACTTAATCTCAACCTTTGGATGTTAGTTTGTGAGAGGGGCATTTTTGAAATAAATTGTGTTTTACCATATAGATAACAATATTAGAACTAGATTGAAGAATTAGACAAATCAGAACCTCCATTAAATGAAGAACCCCCCAACCTAGATCCCAGTTTTGAGCAAAACAACAAACCCAATCCCCACGATCCCCCTTAAACCCCCTACTCTTGAAACAATACCCTTCGATAAGAGAGAGAGAGAGAGAGAGAGAATTAGATAGAGGCAGATGAAAAAATGGGACTTTGCAGTTTTGGTGAAGATTTCGTTAGACTTAGTCCGAATTTCTTGAGATATTGAAGAAGTTACTTTTATATATATACACATTTATATATTATATATAAGTAACCCTCATGCCTAAAAACCCTAAAAATTTCTTTCTCAAATTTAAAATTTTTCTTAGAGGATATAAGAGGAACAAAATGTATGCAAAACCCATAATATATATAACACAAATCAAAACCTGATTGAAGAATTAGACTAATCAAAACCTCTGTTGATTAAAGAACAAGTTTTCTACATGAATAATTATAATAAAAATCAAAATTACCCAAATAGGCAACCGGGAGAAGATTGACAAAACTGAGCTCGGTGTCGTCACTTGTACCCACGGCACCGTGTCATCACTAGCACATAGGGCATACAACTCAATCAATCTGTGTAATTCGATGATGATGCTATTGAATTACTATTACTAGTACTATTCTTGACTTTCTCTTTTATAGCAAGCTGACAATGGCCTTTTAGCGAGCTCCCGTTGATCGAGGTCTGCTCCTTCGGGTCCAACTGGTAGTACATCTGTTGATCTCGATTGCCCACCTGAGTGAAAGCAGAGAAGCCAGTGGACATCGATGAGTTCACGTAGTACAAGCCTTGAGTCCAATTCTTGTCGGAGGCCGAAAAGAGGGACCCTTCGTAAAAGCGCTATCCAGACAACAGAGTGTCAGTGGGATGTCGAAAGACTGCCAAAGAACGGCTCCTTTGGAATTAAACAGAACCAGGTTTCCGTTTTCTGTCATGTTCATTCCTGTGACAGAATCGTTCCCGAATCCTTTGGTCCCGGTCGACCAAATGGGATTTCTGTCGGAATCTTGGAGGATTAAACCATCTTTGGTTAGTTGTAAGGTTGAGTTCTCTTGAACGAGATTGGTTCTATTTGTGGACTATACCACATAAGGGTTGCCTCTGTCTTCGACAATGATGATTAAGAGCGAGAAATAACGCAGTAGAATCCACAAGCAAAGTCGACACAGAGCAGCAGTCGACCATTGCAGCAGCAAAGGGAAAGCATTGATCACAGGGGTGCCGTATGTGGTAGTGACGACACGGTGCCGGTTCTACAACTCACGACATTGAGCTCAGTTTTGTCAATCGTCTCTCGGTTGCCTATTTAGGTAATTTTGATTTTTATTATAATTATTCACGTAAAAAACTCTTAAAGAACTCCCCATCCGAGATCCATATTCTAAGCAAAAGAAACCAATCCCCATGATTACCCTTAACCTTCTGCTCTTGAAACAATACCCATTGAATTAAAAAAAAAAAAAAAAAGGAAAAAAAATAGAGAGAGAGATAATTAGACAGACGAAGATGAAATAATGAGACTTTTTAGTTTTGGTGAAGATTGATTAGACTCAGTCTAAATTTCTTGAGAAATTGAAGAAATTGCTTTTATATATATACGTATATATATGTAACCCTCATACCAAAAAAACCCTAACCTTGGGGTTCTTCCTCGCCAGTATTTGGTTCCGAAGAGGATCGACATCAAAAGGGAAGTAGCTTATGAAAACTTGTTTGCTCTCCCGCCATGTCTTTGACGATAGATGCTTGGAAGATGAGTGTTGCTTGGAAGGGCATTGTAGTCTGTTCATCTTTTCTTTTTTGTTGGATATTGAATACTTGCACTTTTATACATGTATATCTCACGCACTGTTAATTTCAATTGCTCTATCCAACTTTTTTCTTTAGTCGCGAGTATGAGGGTGTTAGTGTATGATAACAAGGTGCAAGTGATATCAGTGATTTTCACGTAAGTACAAAGGTATAAAGGCAATTACCTTAATCAATTATCACAAAATCAGGAAACTACAAAATAGGGAAGCAGATTAATAAAAGATCCTAATTATTGCAATGGTATCCTTGAAAATCAAGGATTTGGGTATTTCCACACTCTCCCTTAAGGTAGGCATAGATGTTAATCAAACCAAGCTTGGTACTTAGGTCTTCAAAGTTCTTCCTTGTTAGAGTTTTATCAAGGGTCTTTGCTCTTTGTTGCCCTTTCAGTGTGTGTAGCGAACTAACTCATTTTCTATCTTCTTCTTTATGAAGTGGCGATCTATCTCCACATGTTTTGTCCTGTCTTGATGTACTGGATTCTTTGCAATGTTAATAGCAGATTGATTTTTCCAAAATATTTTTGTTGGTTTAGAATTGATGATTCCTAGTTCCTTCATTACCCTTTTAGCCATATTCTCTCACATATTTTGAGTAACAGAGCTTTGAACTTCGCTTTTGCGATGCTTCGAGAAACTACTAGTTGCTTCCTACTTTGCCATATAACTAAGTTTCCCCACACATACGTACAATAAGCAGATGTTAACCTTTGGTTGGTTATTCATCTACTCCAATCAGCATCAGTGAACACTTTAATATCTTTCGTTGTAGTTTTCTTGAAGTATAAGCCTTTACCAGGTGTCATTTTGAGGTACCTCAGTAACCGTTTGATAGCTTCCAATGTTCGTCGATTGGATTATTCAAGATTTGACTTACTACACTAACTGAGAACCCAATGTATTGCCTGGTGTGCTAAAGATAAATTAGCTTCCCAACAAGTCTTTGAAATCTGCCTTTGTCCACTTGAATGCTATTTTTATTTGCTGTAAGCTTATTACTCAAGTCCATGGGTGTTTCAGCCAGTTTCGACCCAAGCATTCCTAAGGACATACTTCCATTGTGACACCGAATTCCCTTTCTTAACCTGGCTACTAACATTCTAAAAAAGTTTTTTAGGCTCTCAAGGTCCTTGGTTTTGAATTCTTTAGCCAGTAAGATTTTGAGTTTGACCAACTCATCTTCATAATCCCCTGTTAAGGTAATATCATCTACATACACGAAGAAAATTGCCAATTTTCCTTCGATTAAGTGTTTGATAAACAAAATATGGTTTGCTTGACACTGGGAATGCCTATACTTTTTTACTGTTTTGTTGAACATGTCAAACCAAGTGCTTTGAGAATTGCTTCAGATCATAAAGGGATTTCTTGAGCTTGCATACGTTATTCATGGTTGTCTGTATTTTAAAATGCAGGAGGAATGTCCATGGAGACTTCTTTTGTAAGGTCTCCATTGAGAAAGGCATTCATGACATTAAGTTGGTGAGGGGGCCAATCAAGATTGGCAGCCAATGAGAGTAGTACTTGAATAGTGGTAAGTTTGGCTATTGGAGCAAATGTCTCTTGATAGTCAGTTCTATGGGATTGAGATATCCCTCTTGCAAATTGTTGCACTTTAAATCTGTCCACACTTTCATCATCCTTATATTTTACACTAAATGTCCATTTACGTCCTACTAGTTGTTCCCCACTAGGTAGCTCCAAAATCTCTCGTATTCCATTTTTTTTAGTGCCTACATTTCTTTTCATACTACAATCTTCCATTCTGGAATTGACATAGCTTATTGAATGGAGTTAGGAACCTATACTTTGTTTAGGTTTGCCATAAATGTTTGATAGCTAGGTGACAACCCTTTGAAACAAAGTTGTAGATTGGATGACTAGTACGAACCTTGGAATAAGTTGATTTGGTCAACTCCCAAATATCTTTTGTAGTGGGCAGGAACATACAGGTGCCATTGATTTTTAATAACATTGAATTCTATAACCATTACATGATCATACCATCCTTTTCATCCCATTTTATAAAATTGGGTCCCCCTTTGTTGGCCCTATTCGCAAAAGGTGACTTATTTTTCCTTTTCCCTTTAGAAACATATGAACCAATGGGACCATTTCAAATAATTCATCCTTTCTTGGATATGTTGTAACTACGCAGCAGGCTGATTGGTTATCACCTCTTCATGTTGGACTATGGTGGCACAAGAAGTCTTATTTGTCTTAGACATGGTGATTGGCAAAGATAGTCAAAGATGAAAAAATTGGGAGTAGTTGAACTTGGGACAACTTCTACTGTCAATAGCGATCGACAGCATCAACTACGATGGTTTCGACTGGAGATAACAACTTGACAACAACAATTGACTTGGCAACAACGATTGACCGGAGCAACAACTATTGACGATTGGATAGGCAACAGTGATCAAATGACAACTCGTCTACTTAGATGACTGGGGAAGCGATCACGACCTTAGTAACCATTAGGGTTTTTGACATGATTGCAAAGTTGTCAACAACGATCGCGACTGGGAAGTGTCAATCGATGATCACAACTAGGAAGTGTCAGTCGATGATGATAGCGAAGTTTGGAAGATCCGATGAGAAGCTGAAGGTTGTCGAACTAAACTACAATTAAGGCAAAACTAAATAGAATAAAAAAATGCGTGGCAATTAAGGCCAAGTGAGCAAAAAATTCGCGGAAAGCCTGGGGTTCTGATACCATGTGGAAAATTAGAGAATGAAGAATTTCTTCTCATATTCAAAAATCTATACAGCATCCTGGACATATACACAAGATGCCTTAAATATAAAAGGAAAAAATTGACCATCCTATAACAGATCCCTCAAAAAGATTCTGATAAACTAATATCTTCTAATTCAAGAAATACATATCTACAGCCTTCCTAAAATACCTAAACTACTAAATATGTATTGGAACAGTACTACTAAAATTATTTATGACTCAGGGCTGAGGTATGATTCAAAGGTGGAAACCATTGTACATGGTAGCTCCTGGAAATGGCCTAGAACAAATTCTATGGATTTGATTGAGCCTAAGACATTAATATCAAACCTTTGTCCTCCAGATGATAGTAAAAATGATTAAGTTGTTTCCATGTTTTAACTCAAAATAAAGAAAACATAACATTTTTTGTTTCCATATTTTGGAATTTTTAGAACATAAAACACATAAAATAGAAAACAAAAAATCAAACAAAATGCCACCTTAATTTTTGTGGAGACACAATGAATTCAATTTCTTTTGAAGAAAGTACTCCCGATGCCAACCATGTTATTTGTCAAGTTTGGGATCTTGTTGTGTTGAAAAGAGAGGAATTAGAGAAAAGAAGTAATGGTAGAAGTTTTTGATCAATTTTGTAAAGGTGACATCCTTGGATAGCTAGGCTATAGCTATAGAAGGATACCATGTTGTATTGTGTTTATCCTCCAATGGCCTTGTAGTTGGGGTATGCCTCTAACATTTGTACATTTATTTTGATCAATATATATACATCTTACTTATCAAAAATAAATATATAACTAATAAAACAATGATGTGCCTAAACCTTTTCCAATTAACACATTGCATTTTTTAGCATTTTTCTTTGTCTTCCTTTCATATTTTTTCTCTCTTTTCATCTTTCCACTTGAATCACCATATTACTTCTTACCATGAATTAGGAACCCTTGCCTTTTCTCTTTCATGTACTTCCTGAATTTCTTGACAAAATAAGTAGTTTCTTTTAACATTTTATTAAAGGTCTTTTGGTTTCTATCTGTAGAACAAGTGAATTGAGAGAAATTGTACACACGAAGATTAAATTTTGGTGTGTAAATTTATATACACAAAAGAGTGACTATACACATTACCTTAGTGTCCCTTAGAATCACCAAGTGACTAGATACACTTTCTATATTTACCGCTACTGCATTTAATTACACCACATACATTAACACTCCCCTTTAAGTTGGAGCATATATATCACATGTTCCAACCTTGTTACAAATGTATTTTACTCTAACTCCTCGTAAGGCCTTAGTAAACAAATTAGCTAATTGATCTTTTGACTTTACATGACTAGTTTTGATAATATTCTGTAATATTTTTTCTTTGACAAAGTGACAATCCACTTCGACATGTTTCGTTTGCTCATGAAATACTTGGTTAAAAGTAATGTGAACAGCAGCTTGATTACCACAAATAGGTCATAGGCTGGGTTTCATGAATCCCTAGTTCTGTCAACATATGACGTATCCAAAACCAATTCTCAAGAAATATGTGTCATAGCCCTATATTTTGATTCTTTAGTTGACCTTGTTGTCACTGTTTGCATTTTACTTTTTCATGAAACTAAATTTCCTTCCACAAAGCGACAGTATCCAATAGTTGATCGTCTATCTAATGGCGAACTAGCTCAATTTGTATCTGTGTAACCTTGAACAAGTGTATGACCATTATTTTGATACAACAAGCCACATCCTAGTGCAACTTTTAGATATCTCAGAATACAAATAATAGTATCCCAATGACTTAACCAAGAAGCTTTAAGAAACTGACTCACTACATTTGTAGCAAATGAAATATCTGGTTAGGTAATACTAAGACAGTTAAGCTTCCTCACCAATCTGTGGTATCAACCAAGATCATCCAATAATTCTCCTTTATCTGCCGGAACCTTCTTATTGTGATCCATTGGAGCACCAATTGGTTTGACTCCTAACATGCCGATTTCAAATTGTAAATCAAGAACATATTTCCTCTAGGAAAGGACAATACCTTCCTATGATCTTGCAATCTCAATCCCAAGAAGTACTTTAGTATACTAGATCCTTGGTGTTGAACTTAGTTTGAAGGAATATCTTCAAATCATAAATATCTTGTGTTATCAACTATGATTACAATATCGTACACATAAACTAGCAACCATATATTTCCCTGAAAGGAACGATGATAGAAAACAGAATAATCAACACCGCATTGTATCAATCCAAATTCTATCGCCATAGCACTAAACCTACCAAACCATGCATGAGGAGATTGTTTTAAGCCATAGAGTGACTTTTTTAATTTACACACTAAACTAGACTCCCCCTGAGCAACGAAACTAGAAGGTTACTCAATATACATCTTTTCAGTAAGATCCCTGTGGGAGAAGGCATTTTTAATGTCAAGTTGATGGAGTGGCTAGCAAAAAATGGCTGCAAGAGAAATGAGAAGACGGACAGATGTAATCTTGGCCACAAGAGACTGAGAAATCAAGGCCATAGACTTTTGTGTATCTTTTGACAACAAGTCTTGCTTTCAATCAATCAATAGAACCATCAAGAGAAACTTTGACATTGTACACCCATCGACAAATAACTGTTGACTTGCCAGGGGGTAAAGTAGCCAAATCCCATGTATCATTGGCTCGAAGAGCTGACATTTCTTCTTCTATGGCATGACACCATCTCGAATGAGAGTGCTTCAGACACAGAGTTAGGAATAGAAATAGTAGACAAGGAGGTAACAAAAGCATGATAGGATGGAGATAAGATTGTATAGAAAACAAAATTAGAGATAAGATGTGAAATGTAAATGTGTGTACCTTTCCGAAAAGTAATCGAAAGATCAAGATCATAAGGTGCCGGCGCAGGAGTAGGATCTGAAAACTAGAGAGGAGAAGGGAAAAAGACTGGAGCATCAGGGAAAGACTTTGAAGTTGTTTGTTGTCTAGAATAAATCTGCAAATCAGGACGATAAAAACGAAAAGGATAAATTATATGTAAAGGAAGACTCTCATTTACATCAGATATAGAAGAATCATCAGAGAAGAAAAGCGTGCTCTCAAAGAATGAGTCATCAACACAGACAAAATATCGATAGAGAGAAGGATTATAACATCAATGTCCTTTTTGTACCCAAGAATATCCTAATAAAACACATTTAAAAGTATGAAGGCCAAGCTTATCGCTCCCACTGTCAAGCTAATGGACAAATGTAATACAGCTAAAGATTCGTGAAGGAAGAACAAACAACAGTGTCTGGGAAAATAATACAAAATAAGGGGAACAATCTTTCAAAATAAGGGATGACATTCTGTTAATCAAGTAATATGCTGTGAGTATTGCATCCCTCCAAAAAATCTTTGGAACCTTCATATGAAACATTAAATATCAAGCTGTTTCAACCAAATGTAAATTTTTTTTTTTCAGCAACTACATTCTATTGTGAAGTGGGGGGACAAGAGGACTGATGAAGCATACTAAATGATGTCATGAAATCTGTGAAAGACTTAGAGAAGTATTCTTTAGTATTTTCACTTCGAAGAATTTTAATAGACACATCAAACTTAGTTTTATTTCAATACAAAAGGATTGAAAAATAGATAACAACTCATAACGTTCTTTTATTAAATAAACCCAAGTAAATCTTGAAAAATCGTCAATAAATGTAACAAAATACTAGAACCCCACTTGGATACAACTCGTAGGTCCCTATACATCCAAATGAACTAACTGAAAAGGACTTAAGGACCTGTTATTAACTCTAGGATTAAAGGAAGCACATTGATGCTTTTCTAACTGACAAGACTCGCAATCAAAAGATGAAAGCTAACTCAAACTGGGACTATAAATTTTAACCTGTCAAAAGATGGATAACCCAATCGACATTGAATTTCAAACGGCATGATGGCTGCAAAACAGGTGATAGATGAAGAACCCGCCAGATAATAGTCCCTAAGCTTCATGCCCTTCTCCAATCTTCTTCTTTATATTCAAATCTTGAATGATCACAAAATTAAGAAAGAATGTCGTTGAGCAATTTAATTGCCTGGTGAGTTTGCTCACAAAAAGAAGGTTGAAAGATAAGGATATAACGTACAATGCTGAAGATAAGGGCAAATTAGGAGATGGACAAATTTTACCAGCACCCTTTACTGGATTAGATGAACCATTAGCTGTGGCGACATTGGGGATCGAAAAGCATTGAATATTAGAAAATAATGAAGAAATTCTAGACATATGGTTTGAAATACCAGAATCAATAACCCACGTATGTGAAGAGGTGGACATACAAGTAGTAAAATTACCTCGATGGGCTAAAGAAGCAATAAGAAGAGATGCCTGCTGAGCCGTTTGATACTAGAGGAATTTGGTATATTCTTTCCCTGTAAGAGTCACAGTTGATGATTCACCTGTGCTAGGTTTATCTGAAGAAGTAAAGGCATCAGATGAAGCTGCATGAATCATATGGGCTGGCTTTCCTTGAAGATCCTAACATTTTTCCCTAACGTGTCCAACATGACCACAATTAGAACATTTGGGTTTAGTACCACGACTTTCACGACCACGACCGCGTCTTCCATGACCACATTCACCAGACAAAGATGGAAGCTTATAAACAGGACTTTGGTTGTCAATGGAAGTCTGACTAATTAAGGCAGAACATGCAAGATCTAGAGTAGTAGTTGAATCCTTAGAAGTAGCCCTCATAACGCTGAAATAGGTTTCTACAAATGAGGGAAGGGTAGCTCCACTGAGAATCTAGGCTCTTACGAACTCAAACTCCAGATCTAAGCCTGCTAGGAAATGAAGTACCATCATCTGTTCTCTTTCTTTCTGCATCACACTGATATCTATTGATAAAGGTTGCAGAGAGTTTAATTCCTCATGGACACGCTTCAGAGGAGCAAAATGTTCAATCACTGGTTTATCGAGCTATTGAAGTTGAAATATTTCCAGTGACAAGTCATACATTCGGGTGAGGACACTAGAGAAAAGGAGACATATGTACTCCCATATATCTTTACATGTGTCAAGATGAGTACACATGTCAGCGATATTGGGCTCCAAAAAATTCTACAATAAACTAACAAGATGAGCATCTTCTTGGGTCCAAGTATCATGCTTAGGGTCAGCTTCTGGGGGTCCAGATTTCATCAAATGCTTCTGCTTTCCATACCCCCATTAACACAATTTTAATGGCTTTAGACCATTGAATGTAATTCGTTCCATTCAATTTCCTTCTAGTCAACTGTTGAGGCATGGGAATCAGTTTTTGTTCAATAGACAAAAATAACCCTTGGAGCAGTATAGGAACACCGATAGTAGAGCTAAAACAACCATAGCTCTTGTAGCAGTGCAAGACACTAAAGACAAAGCTGAATTGGAAAGAGAGAAACAAGGATTATCCAAACAACGAGGGATGAGTACTGACAATCATTTGATGGAGGAGAATAGACGGCAAACAAGGTCAGTCCTCCACTAGAGCTCCACATGCTTGTACACGCTGCTTAAGTAGAGCACGTAAGGCCCACACACAGACGATCAGATGGCGCGTGGAGGAGCGTGACCAATTTTTTGACGACGATGTTCTTCCTGCGATAATCACCTCTTTTCGTCGACCACAGTGGTATTGTTAGATTTCTGAAATGATGACTTGGTGAGGGACTTGTGCTAATCGGAGCTTCAACCGGTGCTTCCGTTGTGTTAGACATTAACAGGCAGTCTAGTGACAAAATAAACAGAAACTAAGAATAGGACCAGGAAGGTTTTAGCCCTAATACCATGTAAAACAAGTGAATTGAGAACTTGAGAGGAATTGTACACACGAACTGAATTCAAGTGTGTAAATTTATATAACAAAAGAGTGACAGTACACATTACCTTAGTATCCTTGAGGATCACCAAGTGACTAGATATACTTTCTACATTTACTACTACTACATTTAATGACACCACATACATTAATACTATCCTAGCTATTATATTTAACTTGTGGTAGTAAATTTTGGTTGAACATTGTGCATGATATTACAAAATTAGAAAATATCTACTAGAAAAATTAACTAGAATGAGGTGAAACACTTACTGTTTATCACTTGAAAAAAATCATGAAAGTTTATTTTGTTTGACAAAATTACACAAAAAGCCTTCAATTTTTAAAATCAACAAAATCTTTTATAAAATCGAGATTTTATCCATTTTGCATCCTAAAATTGAGATATTACTTATTTTGCCTCTATTAAGACTTTTATTGCGATTTAACAAGTTCTTCTCTTACCTTAACAATTTTACAATTAAATCCAAATTTTAACAACCTTAATTGTTAGGAATAGCGTGCTAGCTTAATTGTCATGGTACACAAAAATCGAGCAAGAGATATGAACCATGAAGAAGAGAGTGAAACTAAAATATTATGGATGTTGTATGAGCCATATTGCATCCTTGTGGACCACCACAAAGGTTGGCCCTACCAATTTGTTTAAAATTGTGTTATTATATATTTACTTTGAAAAAATTAAAGATAAATTATATATATTTTAATAAACGAGCTATTCATGTCATGTTGTGTTGTGTAATTTGACTGGTTTAACAAATGCATTAGTTGTATCAATTAACATAAAATGTGTTCAGTAAATGGTTTACACATATCATAGTGAGTAACTTGCTTAATAAATGAGTCGTGTTGTATTTAGAGATATAACCTCTTAAATTAATTGTGTCATCTCTCGCGTTAGACCCATTTATGACATGACTTTCCATATACATTAGTCCAAATTGTCAACCTTAGTTTTAACATGTTTAACAAATGAGTTTGTGTTTGTGTTTAGGGATATAACTCATTTAATTAATTGTGTCGTCTCATATTAGACCCATTTTTTACACAACTTGATTATATACATTAATCTGAATTGGCATCCCCCCTAAATTTAAACTATCTTCAAGTATTTTCTTAGGACAGATCCAACAGGTAGCTCGTTTAGCATGGATTTGAAATTGAAGAGAAATATGATTTGGGCCACAGCTTTACTATTTGCTGGACTACTTATTGTCATAAGTTCAACTGGAATGTTTAGTGATAAATCGTGTTTTTCAGTTGACCAATAAATATGTATTTGTAAGTGTTAATATATTTTGTTTTCAAAGCAGATTTCCTTTTTTTTTATTTTGCTTCAGGCTTCAAGAGACCCATCATCATTGCACCGTGCAGCAAGATTTTTAATAAATTCTCAAATGGAGAATGGAGATTTCCCACAGGAGGTAATTCTGTGGTGCTTTCTGCATGGTATTGGGAAAGTCTTGAATTTTATTGTATTGGAAAGCATCTTACTGAAATGGAGCATTAAGATTCCCGTGTTTTAATAATAGTACTGAAGTAAAAACTTGCTAGCTGCACACAATGTTTTTTAACCTCAACATATTTCGGTCTGAAATATTAGAAGCTCAAACGTTGGTTCACATCGTGACATAGAGACAGCTTCGGACCAAACCAAATATATTTTCAGTCCTATTAACACCAATTGATAACTCTAACGCTGTGTTTGGTAGTGCAAATTTTAGCAAAAAATACTAAATTTTGCTCATTAGGTATGGTAAAATACCAAAATTTGCCACTTTTCTTATCTGTTACAGTAACTTCTTAATTCAAAAGTTACCAAAGTTATTAAAAATTGTCAAAAGTTGCTAAAAGTTACTTAAAATTATTAAAAATTATCAAAAGTTATCAAAAATTTTACCAAACGCTCAAAAATTATAAAAAGTTGCTAAAAATCGTTAAAAATTACAACTTACTTCATCAAACAAACAAAAAATTATAACTAATACTTTTGGCTAAAAATTACTTAAAATTGTACTTCCACCATAATGTGTTGCGGCATTCACAAAACTTAATGAGACACCCTTGCAATTCTGAAAAATCTGAGGGCTATGTAATTTCTCCTCATTACAATTATAGTTTTCTTCCTGCTACTTTTTTTTTGGGGGGGGGGGGGGGGGGGTTTAGGGGTTTGCACCCGG
>JAVXUM010000021.1:8888210-8906752 GCA_035590655.1 Pouteria glomerata | reverse complement strand
GATTCAGAATTCTTTATCAATTGGAATCTTAATCAATTAGGAAACTCTTTCTTCAAATCCAGATATATTTAAATCTGTCATATTTAATTTAAGATTTTGTATGGTGTTGCCACGAAAAACCTTACATTTATGATATGATGTTGAGATACGTATGTGAGAAGTATAATGTTGACTTTTATTTATTGTTGTACGTAGTGGGATTAGCACATGGTGATATTCATAAGACATGGATTAAATATCTAAACTTATTTGTAAGGTTACATGATAGAAATTAGTAATGCAAGTTTAAATAAAGTTAAATAATGCAAGTTTCATTTCAAGTTAATATATTAGGCCTTTCAATTCCGACCACTCTTTTAATTTCAATTTCAACAATGCCATCAACCTAGGCTCCCTCTTGACTCCAATTCAAGGAAGATAGTTTGTTGAAGTGGCTGGTTAAGCATGCACGTTTGAGTCTTAAACTCAAAACTTCGAAAGTAATTAATTGAATGGAAAATTAATTAATTTATTGATCTTTCAAAGTATACAGTCTACTAATCCCACATCTCTAATTAATCCTGCAAACAACGGAAGCATTAGTGAGTTATATTCTTCCCTTTACATCTTTCCTTTGTTCTTTCCCCTGACATCTTTCCTTGGGTCCTAATTAAAACAGTATGTGGAACAAGTAATAGATTGCAAAACAAGACAACTTATTACCGAAACTGAAAGAAAGAAAGAGAGAAGGAAAGTCACCAAGGACTAAAAGTGAAAAAAATATATCTATAGAAGTTTGGGGAAATTGAGCATGGCGGTCTTTACTTGGATATCACTGACTGCATGCGTTTCAAGTGGGGGATGGAATAATCGAATTGATTTAATTAATTAGTTGGCACCGTAGGGAAAAAGCCGAATTGGAAGGCCCTTCTCAGGGGCGGGCATGGGGTTGACCACAATCTTCTCATTTGGTATCAATTTCTCCCACCTATACCTCGTCACAAGATGGTGCATGAAAACCAGTATTTCGAGTCGGGCGTACTCTTTTCCGGGGCACATTCTAGGTCCACCCCCGAACGGCACGAATGTGTAAGGAATGGGTCCTGAGCCCTCAAATCTTGAAGGGTTGAATTTATATGGTTCCGGAAAATACTCAGCATTTTTATGAGTTGAGTGTGCACTCCAATACACCTGCATTCATTTTTTTTTTTTAATTAAAACAGTACAAAGAAAATTATATTATATTCATAATTTTGATTGAGAATCACGAGGTGATGATATTGGTACAGTAAAAAAAAAATTTTTTTTTTCTTTTCTTTTTTTTGGGGAAACTTATAGGTTGATAAATAAACAAGCCATAGCAATATATTAGTATTATGAACCACTTGCATGCATACCTTCCAACCCTTTCGGATAGAGAAACCTTCGTACATGAAATCGGTCAATACATCTCTGAAAGCTCCTTGGAGAGGCGGTGCAAGTCTCAACACTTCACAGGCTACGTTCCACGAATACTTCATCTTCTGAATGTCATCCCAGTTCAGTAGCTCGCCTGGAGCTTTCGTTCTTGCAATCTCCATTTGCTCTGTTCCCGTTCAAATTAACTACTATCAACTGATTTAATTTATTTAACTCATGAATAACAAATATGCCATTTCCATAACATATGAATTTTTATATATGTTGACCTTTAATAAAAAGTTTATCTTTAGATTGTATGCCCATTTGAAGCACCAAAAAAACACAAAAGTCATAAAAAGTAGTTATTCATTTTAAACGGACCATTAAGTAGTTATTCATTTTAAAAAAGCCTAAAGAACATTTTGAATTGATTAGACCAAATAATAGAAAGATTACAATGCTTTTTGACCACAATTTTATTTTTTTTTATTTTGATCAAAATGATGTGTCAATGTTATTTTCTAATAAAAATATATATTTTCTGAATCACTTTTCTGATAATTTTTATTAATCCACAAAAATATCAAGATGGTTTTAATTTTCTGGGTCACTTTTCCGATAAAAAAAAAAAAGTTAGTTACATAATATTATTCCCCAAGACGTAAAACCGTCGCATAAAATAAATTTTCACGATAGACATGGTCTAATTTTTTTCACGAAATTTGTCATATATTTATTCTTTATTTTGTAAACACCTGACGGATCAGTTAGGTACCTTTGTAAACTCCGTGGTAGATCTCCGGCAACTCAGCGAGATACTTAACAATAAACGCACAGGCAGAGCTAGCAGTGTCATGGCCACCCACCAATAAACCCAAGATCTTGTCGGCAACATCCACCTCTTTCATAAACTTGCCGTCCTCGTCCGCCGTCAGAAGCATGTGTGACAGTATGTCCTGGGTAGGCGACGCCTTCCCCCCTGCCAATTCCATCTTTCTCTGCTTGATGATACCCAGAAGCATCTTCCTGATGTAGCTGGAGGCGTTGATGGCCCGCCGGAACGGAGTTCCCGGCAAGTCCACGGGCAGCGACAGCAAGCCCTCCCCCACCAGGTTGAACCGTTCCAAGAACCTACTCACCTCCTTGGGCTCGTCCATACTCACGAATATCCGGCACGCCAGCCAGAACGTGAACCGCTTGGTGAGCGGGAAGACCACAACCATGTCCTTCCCGTCCCACTCGGCGGCGAAGTGCCGGCGGGCGATGCTGTCCATGATTCCGATGTACCGCTGCAGGGCCTCCGGTTTGAAGAAGTTGGGCAGCATTTTCCTCATCTTGATCGCTTCCTCTTTGGATGACGTCTGGTTGGAGGAGGGGAAGATTTTATTGACGGAGCTGGGCCACCATGACTGAACCAGCTTGTTCTCGTTGGAGAAAAGGAACTTGTGAGCCGGAGCACCGCACAGCACCACCGTTGGTTCTCTCATGAGATTGGTCCTGTAGATATAAGAAGAGTACTTGGCTATGCGGTCGAATATGAACTTTTCCGGGTGGCCCTTCCATCCGGCGTTTAGGAACTGAAACGTCTCCCCCACCACCGGCAATCCGTACTTTCCCGGCGGCAGATTTGCTGGTTTGTGCTTGTTGAAGATGAACAAGTAATGCAGGGAGAGGAGGACGAGGAGCAGGAAGAGGCAAAGGAGAGAGACATAGAAGAGGTCCATACCTGCAATTAGTGCAGGCCCTCTTACTGATTGATTGACGAGTGAGTGCTTTATGAGATTTATATAGGGAGAGATGTTTTAAGAGGCAGGGGGGAGAGTTGGAAGAGCAAGCTAGGACGTGTAAGTTGTGATGGTAATTAATTTTATATATGAATGGAGCTGGAGGACAAATAATTATTTGTTTTGGTGGTGACATCGATCACCTCATTTCTGTTTTTGTTATTTGGCTATCCAAAAATATACCACTGTCGCTGAGCTAATTTAAATAGGATTCATCACCAAATGATGCTTACAACGGCAAAAACAAAACAGTATTTACAAGCAAGCAAAATGCTAAAATTAGATCATATACCTATGTCAGGAATAGGAAGTAAATATTAAATTAAAATAGATTGTTATTGGTTTATTATATTAAATGGCAGGCCTACAAGTATTTAATATATCATACAAATTATATTTTTTTAATATATTTTATCAATTGTATAACATTACTAATGTACCTCAAGGTATAAGAACATAAAAAATTTACAATTATATTAAATTTATAAGTAATTGGGTCCCTTATAAGAATATATGAATTCTTTCATATATATTAAAATTATGTCACAACTATATTGGTTTATTATATATACAAAAGAAAAAGTGAAATAAATAGAATTAAAAAAAAAAAGAGTAAATTTTGTGAATGAAAGGAGAGAAGAGAAGAGGATGAATTGAGAAGAGAGTGCCACCAAAGATTGGAATAAAAGAGAATAGGAAAGAAAAACTTTAAATTTAAAATTAAATTTGAGAAAAATCCGAAGATTAATTTTATTTGAAGATTTGAAAATATAAAAAAAAAATACAATAGTGAATATAGATATCGCCTTGAAAGATTTGATAATATTTTTTTATTGATTTTATAAAAATAATTCAAATTAAAAATATTATTATTAATCTTACATTGTTCTTTATAAAAACAAATACAGTTAATATGACTAATTTAAATTTAAAATTAGAATTTAGAAAAAAATTACCGCTAAGCCTAATTAATATTCAATAATTTTTTTTGTATTTTTTAAATTTTAAAAATAATAAGAGTTGTTATGAAAGAAATAGCTTAATAATTATTTTTTTATTTTTAATAAAATTCTAATGTATTAGAAATATTTAAATTTTACAAGTATATATTGAATTTATGATCCAGTGTGTCCCTTGAAAGAACCCATGAGTTCATTAATATCTATTAAATCATAAATAGTTTTATATATGCAAAAGAAAAAATGAAATTATAGCCATCTAATGAAGTGGGACAAAACAAACAAACTTTAGAGAAAAAAATAAGTAATCTTTACTATTGAACAAATTTAACGGTTAAAAATATAAAAATTCTAATTTTTTAACTTTCTTACTATAATTTTGTTACTATCTTCGTTATCCCCTTATTGTCACCATAATTAGTTTTACATTCATAATTGAATATTAATTGTATTTTGTGAGAATTTGTGGTTATTTCTACTTTAATACTATCTTAAAAATAATTCCAATACCTAATTTTTTTTTCCTATTGTATTAGCTCTTATTTTTTGAAAGATTTAAATTATAGAAAGGTATTCAAAAAATTAAAGAGCGTGAGAGAGTGTTTTTATATTAAGTGACTAAAAAGACAACTAAATTGAAAATAAATAAATAATTTTTGTCGTTGAATTATCTAACGGTTAAAAATATTTTAAATTTAAATTTTTAAATTTTTTTATTATATAAATTATTTTCCTAGCCAGCAAAGTAATTACATGAATGTTAATGTAATTAATATTAGTTGCATGCATACAAGAGCATTGCGTGGATGGTTTTTAAATATAGGTGTAAATCTAAAAAATTGATCTCAACAAAAATCATGAAATCAAACTTAAAATTGATGATCAAACCCAAAACTACAAACAACAAAGAGATGTTTTTGATTCATAATAATTGTAGTGACAGAGAATGTAAAAATAAAACTTATTTAGATTTTTATATACATTTTTCAGATTTTATTTTATTTTATTTTTTAAAAAAATTGCAATTGTCTTTCACCCTTGCCGTGAGTGTCACCATTGCTTAAAATTAATTATTTTTCAGTTGCAACTTTAGCCAAATTATTACAAATACCGTCTAGATCAATTCAATATCTACTTTTTAAAATTAGTAATTAATATTATTAAATTACCCATAATCGAATCATTAATGCTACGGTCCATATATATTTATTAAAACTCTCACACTTACGCACAAAAGAATTTAAAATATATTTCAATTTACAATCTAAATTGCTATTTGCCACACTGCTATTTGCCACACGTGGGTGGATCGGTACTGCTAATATACGACACAGTTGCACACCACGCGGAGGCGAGGAGATCCTCACGCACGCGCACCACGTGTGCATTGCTAATTATGAATGCCGGACACCTTGCTTTATCGTAACATTTGTAAGGATGTTTAGGATGCAGAAAAATATTAAAAAATTTTGAAAATTTTTAAAAATTTTAAAATTTTTTATTATTTTTTATACATTCACATCTATTACAACTCTAAAAAAAATTATTTAACTTGAGTTCGATTAAAAGAATAACTGTAATTTTTCTTTTAATGTGATCACCGTCATACAACCTACCAAACAAGATCATTGTCAATATTTTTTTAAAAAGATTTAAAAATTATTCCGACGTATTTCTCTGCAAAAGTCAATATTTTTCATGATTCATCTCTAAAAAATGTAGTTTGCCATCAAATACCTAAATATCACTAAAATCATATTTTTTATTATTTTTTGTTATTTTTTATCACTCTATACACCTCCGTCACGACATAACTCCATAACGACATAACAGAGTGCCGACCGGTCTCAAATTGAATGAAATAATAATAATAATAATAATAATAATAATAATAGAATTCCTGTGAGCTTCTTTAAATGTTTTAATTTTTATAAAATAAAAAATAATCTTTCATATATATATGTTTTAGAGAATCACTACAGTAACTCTCTAAAAATGAAGAGACATGTCAATATTCTCTAGCTTAGAATATTATTTAAAAAAATTAATTTAAAATAATGTTTTAAATAGAGAATCTTCAAAGTTATTTTTTAGCTATTATAGAGTATTAATTAAGGAGATGCTAAATATACTTTATTTTTATTTTTTTAATTTTAAATAAATATTATTGTTTGTGAGAGAGAATGAAATATAAAAAATTAAAATAAAAAGTATTTAGCATTTCTCTACTTTTTAATAGAAGATACTGCTAATATTATAAGAACATAACTACACAATTATATTTTGTTGTCAAAAGATTATGACCAAATAATATATATATTGACTAAGAGAATCTTTATCATCTTCCTCTTCTATTTTTTTGATAAAAAAGGAAGTAAAAATTAAGCTCATATTAGTATTTATACTCACTCTCTGACTTTCGAACATATTTAATTACATTAAGTACTTCCATAAATAAACTACAACTCAATCAATTTTTTATTTAAAGAAGATAGCGAATATTAAGTTGCATTATTTTAGTATATTTATTAATAAAAATTAGTTATATAACAGTAACTATTTTATAAACATATTTAACTTTGGCAAGAACGCTAGTTTATTTTTAATAGAATACGAGAAACAAAAAACGTATCTACAATTGTGTCAGATTTTAATTTTAGAGATTAACCATAGTACGTATAAATTGATTTATATTGCCTGATTATTCAAAAAAATAAATAAAATTAAATTAAATTTTAATGTAAAGGTCTTTTAATAATTATCTCATTTGAATTGAGTGATGCAGTGCCATTTCTAGCTAATTTGTACTCCCAGTTGACAGAACTCAGAATCCATCGCTGATGGCATTGACCTGAACCTGTTATTTATTTATTTATTTTTATAGATTTTGGAGAAGCTGGTAGTGCATGTCACGTGGAATGCATGTCGAAAACTCGTGTGGCTCGTGGAAGAAGCCATGTGACTTTCGAGGAGGAGCGGACAACAAAATCATGCTTACTCTTGCATTAAAAAAAAAACTCATTTAGGTGTTTTTCCTTTTCAGTTTAAAAAATTACGATGTAATATGTCAATTATTTTTTAACAAAAAATATAAAAATAAGAATTTCAAGTAAACTTGTCTTAAAAATAAGAATTTCAAGTAAACTTGTCTTACTTTACTTTTTGTTTATTTTATTTTAAAAAATTAAATAAACTATATTTACCTCTCTCTAATATTTTTTTAATTATCGGTAACTATCTTTAATATTAAAAATGTTTAATACTTATAGTCGACCAAATATTGACAAAAGTTACCTAAAAATTAAATATTTACCGGTTAATTTTTGAAACTAACTTTTGACATTCAAAATGAGACTGGGTTTAAAATTAATTTATAGACATGCAATTTCTTCATTACAATAAATGGGAATTTAATATTTAAAGTCTACACTCAAACTATTTATTTTAAGAAGTTGAGCTGGTAACTCGTCCCATGATGAGTTAATTGAACTAGCTCTCATAGCATCAGACCACGCTGTGGCCTTTCTCCTTTAAGTAGAAACGGAAAAAGTTTAAGACAGAAGGGCTGACAAGTGCAAGATAATCTTGAAAGACAGGACAAATATTCTCAAATCGCTTAATATGGTTATAGAGATCTGTAAACACCCTAATTTTATCTCTTACTTAAAAAATTACAATATTGAAAACTTTCCTTTGAATGGTATTCTACTGATTAAATCTCTTAATAATAAAACATATCAAAGTGCCACAATCAACTAGAGCAAACATTCAATGAGAAGAAAATTGTACTCCTAAAAAAAGGGAAAAAGGAAAAAGTCAAGTTAAAAATTTCAGATTAAAGTAGGATGTTATCAGATTGTATAGATGTGCCCAAGACACCAAAGTAATAAATCTTACATCGTAAAAACAACTAGAATATAAAATTAAGGATTAAGTTAGGCCAATAATCAAGAATGACTTGTACCGATATGCCCGAGTGATAGTATCAACCAAACTACTCAATTCAAATTACAAAAGTATAAAATCGTCAAAATACTCTTCCAGAGAATTGTTGGGGTTTTTGTATACCGTACAAAGCAAATGTAATTAAACTATATTATTGAAATCAAAATAAATAAAATTATTATTTATTTTCGTGTATGTAATTAGATTACTTTATAAAATTCATAAAAATCTCTTGACTATAAATGTAACTTTAAATTTGATATATAATTGTTGCATGTGTGAGGATCAAATTTAAAGAGCATTAATCAAAATGAGCTTGTGACTAATATTTAAAGTTTGGGGTCTTTAAATGTATAGTTGTTAGGGCAGTTCATTCTCATTAATAATGGCACAGTCTTACTCAGATTGCAAAAATGTGGCGACATTAGAATACAGACACTTATATGTAATAAGATTCTATAAGATAGGACCAGAAAAATTAAATTTCTAATAATTTTGGTCATGTATAGAATATTTGATTTTGCCATGGTCCTATATGTAACAGTCTTAATCTATTGTGTTTTAGTAGACTTTTTTGACCTACTCGGAAAAGTCTTGTATTTGGTTACAACTCATAATATT
Organism: Pouteria glomerata; assembly: GCA_035590655.1. Classification (NCBI taxonomy): domain Eukaryota; kingdom Viridiplantae; phylum Streptophyta; class Magnoliopsida; order Ericales; family Sapotaceae; genus Pouteria; species Pouteria glomerata. The sequence goes on along the minus strand of JAVXUM010000021.1, from coordinate 8,898,063 downwards.
TGTATCTTAGGAATATTCTCATGTAAATTGTTGAAAATGCTTTTACAATGTCATGGAATTCATATCTTATGATTCTAACAAGATAATTGGTTTAAGTCGGTGGACGACTAGAGCGCTCGACTGCGCTCAACTTATGTAGTTAAAAATAATTCCCAAAAGTATACAATTGTATTTAAAAATTCGGTGAGTATGAGATCAAATTCACAGAAATTTTTTAAATTTTATTAAAAATAATTTTTTTAATAGATAACAAAATAAATAGATAAATGTTTTTGTAGGAAAATTTAAACTAATTGAAAAATTTTTAAATTAAAGGGAAAGAATATTGATTTAAATTTAATTAATATTAAAATATTTGTTCCTATTCCAGAATCCAAATTAGAATTAATAATAATTTAGGGTATGCTGTGTTTTCTCAATTGCGAAAATCACCTTAAAGGATCAAAACTATCAAAAGATTTTGAACTAAAGCCCTTATCAATAAAATTAAGCTATTTGATTTTAAAGAAATTTTAACCTGTTAGAATCACCGGCAATATCAAAGAACATGGTTGATACTAATAATTTTCAAATGTTAATCCATCAAATTTACTAGTAATTTCAAAGAATATGGTCAAATTTAATGGTGTCAAAGTTCAAGACTTCACTTAATTTATTGATATAAATTCCCTAAAATAATTTTCGTACAATTCATTGGCACATAACCTAAATGAAAATTAGATCTTAATTTTTCGCCATAATAAGAACATAATAAAAATTTACCCTAGCGTAAGTTTAATTAGAGCAGAAAAAAATAAATTAAGATCCATGGCAAAAACAAAGAGATTAAAATTTTGAAACTAGATAAAATTTAATCTAAACTAAAACTAACTTCATATTGCAAAATAACGAATGAGTTCTTGATAGAAAAATGATAGAATCTGGAATATGAAATCTACTGCTACTACTACTGCTATTGGAATCCGAAATGAACAACTGAAGGATTTTGAAACTAAAATTCGTATCCACACATGAATACGAAGCAGAAATTAAAGAACCAAAACCTAAACTACTAGAACTGGAAATTGAAATAAAACCAAAACTAATAAAACTGTATCTCTCTTTGTTATTATGTGTTTGCCCCTTCAACTCGTCTGCAAGGTACAGTATTTATAGGCTTCTGAAGGCGATTTGCAGGAACATGAGTCAAAGTTCGAGTCGTTTTCGAATTCTGCTTCTTCCCTACTAATAAATGTGCATATATAAAAATATACTGATCCTCATCTGCTCTGTCAGAGATAAGCTCGGATTAAACCAATCTATATCAAGAATTTTTGGGAGGCGTCACAACACATTGTAGGCATCATGACGCTAGTGTCATCTTACTGCAATGATAGATGATTATGAGGTCGTCATGATGCATTGTAGGCATTATTTGCCCGATTGATTTATATATATATATATATTCTTACAAAATAAAAGAAAGTTAATTAAATATAATTTAATATAATAAATTTTTGTTTTATTTATTTGGTAAGCTAATTTAGCTATTTTATTAATAATATCATTATATTATTTTAATTATAATATCTAAATTAGCTAAAATTCCTAGTTTAACTAAATTATCTAAATTCTTAACTAAATTCCTATTTTAACTTAATTTTATTTTAATTATACTACTTTATTACCCAAATAATTACACATTAAAAGTGTAATCAATGGTCAGTTCATAATCGGATCATGAATTTGATAGTTCATTGAGAACTAATAGTAGTCAAAGATAAAGATGTAATTAGAGTGACTTAACTCTAATTACCAATCATTTATGGAGGATACTCATATGTAATGACTATATATCAATGGATGCTTATTTGAGGAATCAATTCTATAATTTAAAGAGTTGAATTCTAGGTATTTAGTAGAGTTACTTTAGAACTAGTAATTTTGTTAATTAATAAATGAGTTTATAATTGATTATCAAAATTATTGGAATTTAAATTTTTAGGTCAATCAGTCCCCTTGTCATCTTCTATCATCGTATGAACGATATAGAACAACAATGAAGTAATAATTAATTTTAGATTAATTATTATAAAACACTGTAATTTGGATTAAATTAAAGATTAAATAGTCTTGGGTTAGCACTTGTTTAAAACAAGGTTATTTGTAAGCATGTCTACGTACATGACTAGAAGTACAAACACTCTTAGTAGATATTTTAATTGTGATTAAATATTGATTTTAATTATAGATTTAAAATATATTTTAAATAAAATATATTTTATGGATTATCTTAATTAATTAAAAGGTTTATTTAATCAAGATATTTTGTAATATTATGATATTTAATATCTCCCAAAATATCTCTTATTTTTGAATTTTGAAGGGTAATTAGGAGGAGATAATGGACATTTATTTTCTATGCTATTTTTTATGGATTCCAACAAAAATAAGGGGCCATTTTTTTGCTTGCCAACAAAAATTGGAACTCATTAGAAATTGAAAAGTTTTCTTTTTAGTGAAAGAGGAAATGTTTTTGTTTTCATGAAAAAAGTTAAAACATTTTATTTCTTTTATTTTGGCCTAGAATCTATTAAGGAGAATAGTCTCTCTAAAACAACTCCTCAATAATCCCACAATATTATTGCTTCCATATTTAGTGTGCTCGTGAATTCTTCAAATTCCCATACATCCTGTTTGTTGTGAGAAGATTCGGCAAGGAAGATCAAGTCTCAAAGGCAAAGGCTGGAATCATAAACGTTGCAAAGGTTGTATATTAATCTTTGTGAATGGTTTTAGTTTTTATCATTATTTTGTTATTAACCATTAGAAAATTGAATCTTGTCATTAGTTTATCTATAAAATCATTTTATAAAATTAAAAAGATGATTTTTTTAACGTGGAATTGCCTACCATGCACTAACTTCCACTATGCAGTTTCTTGTGAAACTAACAAGGAGATCTGACCCCCATCAACTCAAAATAGCTCCTGATATGTAAAAGAAGCTACCAACGCACCAGAGGCAAATTAGGCCTCTAGGTTAAGCTAGAAAGGGTCCAAACTTCACAGGAATGTTGACGATAAAATTTTTGAGTTAACCTCCTAGCTGAGCCAAACTAGATTAAAATTTGAGAAACACCTTAGGAATCGAGCCCTGAAAAGTCACTACAGTCCACAAGGCACCAAAAAATGTCAAAGGATAATCTCACATCACAGATGAATTTCTCGTATCCAAAAACAGTTATAGAAGTCATCTTGGTGCTTCTCATAAAGATTAATTGAAGGAATAAGGTGGCCCCCTCACCATTTTAGTCTATTTCGGACCTACAATATTCAGACAGCTAAAATTAGGTAATAGAGAATCCATTTTTAACCTATTTTAGCTTAAATAATCTTGTTTTCTCTTTAAGATAAGCAGAAAGCTTCTAGAGCTTTTATAACCTATCTAGAACACTAAAAATTGCTCAAACATGTAATATCCTATACTTTTCAATGAATACATGTGTAGAATTTTGTATGCTTCGGTAATGATTTCTGTTCTAAGTTATAGGATAGCCCTAAACTTTAATTTTTGTCTAAAGATAGATGAAATTTGAATTGTTTAGAATCTTAAATGGGTTAAATTGACATTGGTTTAAGGTTAGTAAATTTAAATCCCTAATTGCCTAAATTAATTTAAGTAATTAGAAGAGAAATTTTAGTTGTAGAGAATTTCAAGTGTTAGGAGTTTAGTTAAATTGTGAAGGAAATTTTTTTAATTCCTAGGGGCAAAATGGTAATTTGATCTATGATGGAAGGAGTCAAAAATTTCATAAGCTTAGCCATGTAAGAAAAAGAAAATATGAAATTGCCATGTGGATGGAAGAAAACTGTGTGATTGGTTGAAGTAAATTTTGAGCTAGTCAAATGTTCAATTTTGACTAACAAATTGCATGGACCAATAAGAGACCAAAAAGAATGTGACATGGACTATTTGACTAGCTTTGAAGTGGAAGAGAAAAGGGCAAGTCGGTTGGGAAGAGGACCCTTGGACGAATGGGGTTTTCTTGATCATTCTAGAAGTGTTTTGTTGGTGTATTAGGTGTTCCCCTAACTTAATTAAGTAGGCCCTACTTATTTAATTGAAAGAAACATAGGTGTAAATGGTATATTAAAAGGAGGCCAAGTGAAGGCTTTCTATTGGTTGCTAGAGTCAAAATTAATTCAAAGTTTAAGGAGGAAGAACAAGCTACCTGGGTAGCATTTAAAGGCCATTCGGCCATGCTAATTCAAACCATAGAAACCATTCAGCCAAGCAAGGAAGATGGGAGAAATTGAAGAGAAAAATAGGAGAAAAGGAGAAAGAAGAGAAAAAAGAAAGAAAAGAGAAGAAAAAAAAGAAAAAGAAGGAGAACAAGAGGAGAAAAAGGAATTCAAGTTAGAGAATCTAAAGAAGACAAATGTATGTCTTCCTAACTCTAGTTTAAATTAGTGTTTAAAATTTAGACCAATTGAGCTAAAATTTTGAAGGTAAGTTAAACATGAAGTAATTGTAGGGTTTATGTATGTTTAAGGTTGTCTTGGTGAAGAAATTATAAGAAAATGGCAAGAATTGAAGAAAGGGTCCTAGAAAACCCTAAATTGGAGCTAGGAAACCAAGTTCCTTCCTTCTTCTACTTATTCTCATTTTCGGCCAGCTCTTGAGGTAGGGATACACTATTCTACTTCATATATATATGTCTGTATGTTTGGAGTGTTATATATGTGGTTGGATTTGGAAAATTTAGGGGAAATTGTAGAAGGAATGAAAACTAGCTAAACTAGTGTTATGCTTACCTAAAATGGCCAAAAACTTAAGCTGAAAGAGAGCTGCATATTCTAGCTTTTGAGGACTGAAAATCAGAGATTTTAGGGTTTGGAAACCCTAGGTTTTACATAAAATTGATCTCCTAACTTATGGTTAATAAATCATGTAAAATTCTAGCTTTTCGGTGCCTAAAAACCCTAAAAATGTACCAATTTCGTGGGAAAACTTAAAGGTTGAAAATCTTAGGTTTTAGGCACTGGAAATCAGAGTTTGGAAGGCTTAAAATCCCTAGGTTCCACTGAAATTCGGATCTTTAAAGTTTGGTTAAGTTTCTATGCAAAAACATGTCAATTTGATAGTATAGAAACCAAGAAATGGATGGAAATGTATAACCAGCTAAAGGTTGTATATTCAGGGTTTAAACAGTATTTTAGGCTTGAAATTTTGCTTAGAATCATGTATTAAAAGTGTGAGAAAAACCTCTAATTGTTATGGTAAAAATTGGCTTAGTTTTGGTTACCTAAATTTGACCATTTTGGCATAAAATTGAATCTAAACCTATACTCATTTATACTTGTTCAAGTTCTGGAATTTTTGTATTTTTGACACATTTATAAAGTTGAAATATTGATAAATGCATTGATGGCATACTTGTTGAGTGCCTAGTATGATTATGGAATAAAATTGGAAGTTATGCATGTGTTGGATGGAAATTCCTTACCTAATTAGCATATGAATATACCATGCTCTTATGATATGGAACTAAATGTAGATTTAAAGAAAAGAAATGAAATAGTTGGTTGTTTGTTTGTCCGAGGTTGGGTACGGTAAAGTACGAAGGATCTTAAGATACCCTTGGGTTGAAAGTCCCAGAACCTGCGCAGGGTTTGATTTTCATGCCAGTGGGTTAGTAGCCCACAACATTTTTGGCGTACATTAGGCGTATCTTCGCCTTGGACCATATCCTAAAGCACGTTTAGCCTATGTACTTTCATCTATCTGTGGCGTATCGTTGCCTAGGGTCGTAGCCCTAAAGCACGTTTAGTTTATGTGCCTATTCCCCGATGATTGTATGCAAGGTTGTTATGAAACGGAAATGAGAACGAAAATAATAATAATTGGAAATTTTAGAAAGAACTTTTATATGTTTATGTTTGGAGAATGATTATGGAATTGTTGGTTATATGATTTAAATATTTCGTGTGCTCTGTACTTTTTATTCCATACATTGCTTTAAATTACGTATTATATGCCATACGTGTGCATTACCATGCATATATTATATATATTGTTGTGGAATAGGATGAGCACACGTCGTCCGTGCTCACGTCCCTACAAATGTTAATGCAGGACCCACACAGGAAGTTTAGGGTGATCACATTGCAAGCTAGAAGAAAAGCTGATGTTTTGGCCAGTCTATATTTTATGTCATGTATTTTAGAAACTTATGATGTATAAATATGATATTTTAGGATGTAAAGACTTTAATGTAGCATGATATACTATTTGTAATTAATTTAACTCTTAAAATATTTGTGAATGAAATTGCATTCCAGCAGAATTATTGTCTTGGTTTGATAGGTTTACAGATTATAGTTGTGGGTTCCATTGCGTGACCATTGTGTATGCTCTGATGTTATGACCGGTTATCCATAATTTGCATATTTATCACTCACTCCTCGGGTCTTCGGACCCGGGGCTAGATGGACCTTGGGAAGATGAAGGTCTATAGGCAAATACGAATGTCCATGAACAAATAAAACTAAGCCCCATCGAAAACATACAAGCCATTAAGCCTGTATAAATGGACGTTGCAAAATTAGTGAAGATAATTGTATGGTTTTAAAATGTAAGAAGAGAAATGTATGCCTTACTAAACATTATCATTTAAAGGTATACATGTTACTAAAATTTGGTTTAATTTACTAAATTGAAATTAGGTCTCAAAGTTCCGAATGATAAAAGAAGTGCTGATTTATGGGAACATGAAGGGGATGAATTAAGCCCAAAGCAAAGTGACCAGCTACCTTTTATTGCATCTACAATAATTAGCAATGAGGAAATATGTAGACATATTTGTTAGACTTGTATTATTTTTATACCCTTGAAAGCATGATTTATAATAAGATTTTATTTTTTTGGTAGTAATAAAATATTTATTAAATTTATTTAAGCATACACCGTTGTCCCTTATTTATAAAGTATGTGGTTTAAGTATTGGGCATAAGATGCTAATACAGAAAGATTTAAATCACAAGTTTTATAAATAGAAGTAAATTCACAGTTCTTAATGAAATGGGAATTTCATTAGGTTAAAACTGTAACTTTTCCACTTCTTAATTGGGTGATTTATCTTGATCACTAAAGTAGTGACTTCGAGTAGAAAAGTTAGTGTGTTTATGATATACATATTGAATAGACTATTGTGAATTATGATTCGATTTAAATAAATCTCAAAAATCATAATTCACTAATGCTTTAGTAAGCTTAATAAACCTAAATCTTAAGTTTGTAATGAACTTACACTCATAAATTAAATCTATTTGACTTATCATGGAGTGAAACCTATGCTAATGGTCAAAACCTCGATGGCTTAGAGATTTGATTTCATGAGTCGTTGGAATATATACTTACAAGAAGGAATCCATTTCATTTGCGCTCACCTAAACTATTTATTATACTTGATCGTTAAATTTGTGGCTGCAGTTTATTCAATAAATTGTTTATTGAATAATAATATTTATTTGTAAAATTATTTACAAATTTAGAAATATTGAGAATGACCAAAATTTGGATAAATAGTAACTTAGGGTTAAATATGTAATTTAAAGGGCTTGACATTTAGCCTAACTAAATTATGAGCATATAATGGACGGTTAATTACATGGATATTATTGGTCAAAGACTCAATTCATTTTATTAAAAGGTGTTTTAATTAAATTAATTTTAACTTGGACAAATAGAGTGCAACCCAAAACTTTTAGTGGAATAGCCTTGGGCTAATTTAAAGGCTTATGGGCTGTCATGAGTCTATGGGCCTTCAGTCTCCAAACTAGCTCAACTTAAATCTTGATAGGCTTAAGTAGTTGGCTTGTAGTTTATCATTTCTATTTGAAAAGATTCTAATTTTGAATTAGATAGGACAATTATGCAGCGTAAATTAGTAAGAATAAATTTGTTGAGAAATATTTTTGTTGAGAAATATTTTCTTACGTGAGTAAAATATTTTCCACGATCATGTATATATATACGTTGAGAAATATTCTCTCAAGAAGTTGAGAGATTTTCTCTAATGTTTATCCTACACATTAATATACGTTATGTACATAATATTATCAGATGAAAGGAAAGATTCTCTCAAGGGTTGAGAGATTATTCCTAATCAAGAAAAGATTATCTCAAGTGTTGAGAGATTAATTCTAATCAAGAAGAGATTATCTCAAAGGTTGAGAGGATATAGATTATCTTAGATAATCATTATCTTCCTCCTTGATATATACTTAAATAAGCCAACAATGAAAAGAATGACCACACACTTACCATCTAGAGAGAGAAAGGTTGAGAATGGTCTGGAAGATTGAATTGCTGAGTAAGGGTGTTTTTGCTGCGCATCTGAAATTTTTTTTGATGTTCAAGCTTCGGACTAAGGTATTTTTCTCTTCCTCTATGCTATAAAACCAACAAATGGTATCAGAGCCATGTTGGATTAATAGCATAGTTTAATTATGCATGATGTGGCATCAAAAAAATTTTTTTTGTTGTTGTGGATGAATGCAACATTAATTAAACAACCTTAATTCACAGTAGATAATTCTTTTTACTTTCGGATGTAACAGGAAGGGTGGTTTAATTTTAGGGAACCATGTTTTCCTTCTGGGTTTTGTTTTGAGTTTGTAAGTCTCTGTAAATTGTAATTTTAGAGTCTCTATCTGCTGTAATTTTTTCTTGTAACTATAATTCAGAATTTTGGATTTTTTGAAGCACGCTACAGATAGAATTTGGTAAACTCAAATATGATGGCAGTAAAGGAAAATACATATATATATAGATATATATATATCCATAGTGTTTGGCTGCACAGCGGAGAAACTCGCGGTAGAACAACCTACGTCACCGGCAGTGGCTATGGAGTCGTTCCTTTTTGGATCTGGCTGGCAAAACAGCAGTAACAAACCCAACCGCAAGGCTTGCGGTCAGAGCTACACATAGCAGCGGTGGTGGCGAAGCGAAAGGACTAGCTGGGGAAAGCTGCGTTTAGCAACGACGGTGAAGTTGTAGAACTAGCAGTGAAAACTGTTTGTGGCAACAAACAATAGAGCGGCCAGACCAACAAACCGCCTAGGGGACGCACGGTAGCGGTGGCAGCGGTAAAGCCAGTCGTGGAACGTTGTGAAGTGGGTCGCGGCGGTTTGTCTTCCGGTTTTGGGTTCCTGACCGCTAGGAGGTCGTGGATTTATGGTTGGATCTGGCAGAGATTTTACATTCATCAATTTTTTTGATTGGAAGTGAAGCCGCCGACGATTTCTTTAAGATAGTCACAGTGCTGCTATAGATGGGTTGTGTTTGGGGAAGAGGGCTTATGTAAAAATAGTTTTGGAACCTTGGGGTTATTTTGCTATTTTTTTAAAAATCCAAGATTCTTTTTAATTAAAGAATGGGCTTGGATGAGAGATTTTAAAATAACTAGGGAAGTATTGGAATTTTTCAAAACTGTTGATGTTTTTTCTCAATTAAGCTTGCTGGAATTTGTTTTTAAAATTACATTTCAGCCCACAAGTTTTTACATTTATGAAATTTGTTCATAAAATCTGAGAAATGTCTAAAATGCCCTTGACCTAAACTCAACCCAAGTTTCAAAGGCAAGGAAGAAGGAGATGGAAGATGGACATTGACTATAAAGAGCCAAGATTAAGTTTGTTTGGTAATGTAATTTTCTTTTTCCTAGGAAAAATTGTGAATTAAGGTTATTTAATTAATTATTTGTTTTATCTATTATGAATGTTTGTTTGATAACATGTCATATAGATTTTAGGGATGCCACATCACATGTTCATGCATAATTAGTATTATATGATATTTATATTCTA
>JAVXUM010000021.1:8846006-8864678 GCA_035590655.1 Pouteria glomerata | reverse complement strand
TTTTCTCTCTTCACAACCGAAGCTCTGCAGAGCCTTACAGAGGTTCACTACACTTCACAGAAGAGGTTATGGGCTGATGGAGCAGTGGTAGTGAGAGAGAGAGAGAGTGCAGTGGCGGTGATGGAACCGGGCGGGAAATTCAGAATGGTAACTTCAGAGAGAGATATTAGATATAAGTTTTATGTATATAAACATCAGTAGATATAAGTTTTATGATGACGATAAACAATAAAATGAATAGTAAAACACCTGTCTGAAATATTAGATAGATTAGACGTACATCATGAGGCAGTTAAATATAAATGAAAACATTTGAGGGACCTGCACACTATTTAAGGCATTATTAATGAAGGGAGGGGATTGTTATTTTTATATGAGAGAAGAACTAGATGACAACTATTTTAATTGACTAAAAAAAATTAAATGTGGAAATATTCTTGGTATTTTTTTGCAATTGTACAATCTTCTATCTTCATAGGTAAAACATAAAATTTTGCATATATCAGTTTTTCAAGAATATGAATTGTCTCAAGGGTGGTTGTAGTTGAAAATTCCAGCAGAATGTGATGTGAAACCAAGTAGAGAATTTAGTAAAGAGGAGGAGAAGCAATAGCTGAGGAGAAAAAGGGGGAAAGAAGTATCAGCTCATGGGCCATTCATTTTCATAAACTTAATCCATAGCAACACATACAGCCCTTTAAATAGAAAATGAAAAAACAAACAAAAATACACATCCTAAGGAAAACCATCCTAGCAAAGACCAAGGGCAAAGTATTACTCAAGGGAAATGCACCTATTAAATGCTTGATGTCCCATCATAATGCAATCGTAGTTCTGGTGAAAAAGGGGATTACAAGTTTGAATTATTAGGAAGAGTATATATATATATATATTGGAAAGTTAGCATTACATAGTATATAAGAAAACAAGTACAGTCCAAGCCTTAAATGCCATGACAATTATTAAGTTGTGTATTGGGAAATCAAAAATCTCATTTTAAAATTTAAATTCCTTCCTCGGTAACAAACCTCACAAATAACAAAACACAAGTGCATAAAAGTAGTAAAGAGAGAGAGAAAGAGAGAGAGAGAATAAGGGAATTGAAGTTATTTCTCCCTTTTCCCTTCAATTATATTTATAATGAGAGTTTACATCAAACAAGAAAAAAATGAAATAGTAAATACAGATGTGACAATTCAATAGGGAAACAGAATAAATCCTATATTCTAACACGCCGCCCCCTTCAATTTGGAGCATATAAATAAAAAATGTTCAACTTGGAAGAGACTCTGAAATATGAGACAACAGCTTGGTAAGAAGATCTACTAGCTGGGAAGATGGTCGAGCAAACACAGTACTCAACTCCTTGCAAAGCAATAAATCGTGAATAAAGTGTCAATCAACCTTAATATGCTTTGTGCACTCATCAAATACTGGATTATTAGCAATAAAGATGGCAGCTTGATTGTCACAATGCATAGTCATAGGTGCAAAATTGTTAATACCAAAGTCACGTAAAAGAGATCAAACCCAAAGCATCTCAGAGCCAGTGTGAACTATAGTGCGATACTCTACCTCAACACTTGATACGCCAAGTAACCAAATTACCACTAACAAATGAATAGTAGCTCGAAGTCGGAAAACAATTAGTTCAACTCCCAACCTAATCAACATTGCTATAACCAGTGATAGATAGGGAGGAAGAAGGACGATACAAAAGACCACGAGTAGGGAATTCTTCAAATACTTTAGGATTCAACAAATAGTCTCAAATTGTGGAAGACGAAGACTATGCATAAATTGGTTGACTACACCTGTGACATAGATGATATTGGGACGAGCAATAGTGAGATAAATGAGTTTCCCCACATAGTGACAATAATGACTCACATCAAAATAGATCTCTCCTGAATTAGCACCAGCTTAGTATAGGAGTACATAAGAGTATCAAGAAGACGAGCACCTAGGAGACTAAGCTCAGATAACAATTCTAGAATATACATACACTAAAAAAGTGAAATACCCTTTGATGAGCGGGCAATCTCAATTAGAGAAAGTAACGAAGTTGGCGATGATCCTTAATTTGAAACTAAGTAGCAAGATATTGTTTCAAAATCACAATACTCGAAGCATCATCATCAGAAATAATAATGTTGTCCACATACACAATCAAGATAATAGTGCCAAAATATATACGACTTATAAATACAGAGTGATTAGTAATAGAGCGAGTATACCCAACATTAAGAAAAATAGAATTGAAATGGTCAAACCAAGCCCGAGGAGATTGTTTTAGGCCATATAAAGCACGTCGGAAGCAACACACAAGATGCTTATTGCTAGGGATACTATAACCAGGGGTTGATTCATATAGAATTCTTCTTGAAGCTCACCATGGAGAAAAGCATTTTAATGTCAAGCTAATGTGAAAGGCAAGAGTGGCTGACAACAATAGCAAGAAAAATTCGAATTGAATTTAGGCAAGTGACTGGAAAGAAAATCTTAGAGTAATTGACATTGTTTGGCAACCAATTGAATCTTAAGATGCTCAACCAAACCATTCGAGAGATACTTGACAATATAAACTCAACAGCAATCAACAGTGTATTTGCTAGTGGGAAGGGGGGTGAATTCCCACGTTTGATTCTGATGGAGAGCAAACATTTCTTCATTCATTGCGTGTTTCCACTCCGGAATAGATAAGGCCTGTTTGTATGAAGTAGGAACAGAAACAGAAGACAAGTTAATCCACTGGTCCTAGGATTGGAACTTGGCTCTCATACCAAGTTCAAGAGAGAGAGAGAGAAGAGGGGGAAGGATATAATTAAAGTAATTTCTCCCTTCTCCTTTTACTTGTATTTACAATGAGAGTTTACATCAAGTGAGGAAAATACGAAATAGGAAATATAGGTGTGACAACTCAATAAGGAAACAGAATAAATCCTATATTCTAACAAAAGTCAAGATGGCACTAGTCTTTTATGCGGAAGACCCTTCATAACAAGCTTCTTCCACTAGAATAAAGATGGTTACAAGCTTAAACTACAAAGTGTACAATCAAGTCCACAATCTCTCCTCAAGAACACTTGTTTGTGTACATGATTCACCAAGCCAAGTAGAAGACCAATATTCAAGTCCTTGTAGATCAAATCTGCAAACTAAATTAGTATAAAGAATTTGTTTACCATGTGTTGAGAGAACTCTCTTGAAACACAATAGAATAATGTATTCTCTCTACAAAACCCCTAGTATAGAGGCTAAAATCCAACTCTTCACAGGATTTGAAACTACAATATCCTAAACTTTATTGTAATTATAAAATCTTCCTCGAACAAAAACACCTTGCAGGATTTCCCAGCGAGACATCCAATAAGTCAGCAAAGCCAATGAGACAACCAACCAACTAGGGAATATTTTTTATTCAATTTTGATAGGACCTAAACTGCATCTACATTCATTAGGCCTATATCCTCGGACACCTAGCTTAATGCTGAAGTATAAAACTTGAAATAATTATTCTGTTAACACGTTGTGAATTGCATAAACTAAAGACCTAACAAAAATCATTGTTGGCCAAAACTATGTTTCATCTTAAAAGTTGTTTAATAAACTTTAATATCGAGTAATGTAAGTTTGAGTTTCAGTTCTGCTACATCGATGTTTTTCATTAACTTTGCATCTGTTACTAACTTTTGAATCTACATATTTTTTGTAGGTACTAGTTAGAAATGTTCCACCAGACCCTGACGAATCAGTTAGTGAGCTCGTGGAGCATTTTTTTCTGGTCAACCATCCAGATCACTATCTCACTCATCAGGTTCATCCTACTATAACTTGGTTAATGTTTAGAAATTATGTGAGAAGTTAAGAATACTATATTTCAATTATCATTCATGGATGCACACTAGGAAACCCTGCACCTTCTCACTTTTATCTGTTTCTTACTTGCCATGCATTATTAATTGGAGGATCGTCACTGATGGTAATAACTTGCAGCCAATTTAGCTAAATTTATCCTGCTCCATTTGATGATTACAAGGAGCTGTAATTGTTTCGTCCTAAAAACAGTACTCCTGACCTATGAATTTTGTAGGAAAATGAGTTAATAATCTCTCAATCAACTTCTTTTGCAGCAATTTGGCAGGAAATAAAGGATGCCCTACCTTCTTTTTTTTTTAATATTCTCAAATTCCAGTTCTTGGTTAATTCTATCCCTCCTTCACTCCTTTCTATTATTGCTTCCTTTTCGCTTCTTGGAAATCACAAAGAAGGCATAGTCATGTTTCACTTTCTTTTAAGTTTGTTGCTTCATCTAAGTTTGTTTCTCCTTAAATTTTAAATTGTTTTACAATCATATCGTGGTCGGCTTTAGAATTATTTTATTCTTGATATATCTACAATAAGGATCAAAATTTCATTTCTGTAGGGTGTTTTCGTTAATATGGAAACTGAAACATTTCGAAAATGTTTTAAAATATTTCGAACACTGCATAAAAATATGCAAATATATCAAAATTTTTAGAATAACAAATTGAAGTTTATCTAAATACATAGACGTTCAATAATATATTAATTAAACAACATATTATTTTGGCACATTATGTTGTATTTTGGTGTGTTTTAGTATATTTCAGTGGATACATTAGAAGTAATATTTCACCAGTGTTTCATTTTGCTCAATTAGGAAATCAAAAAGTTTTTAACCATTTTATGGAACAATTTTTTGTTCCTCAATCTACAACATACTCGACTACCATCATCTCTCTCAATGAAGCTTATTGTTTTTTTGATTTTAAACTTAATACCACACACACTCAACTGGTTCATGTGTATCTATTTATAGATTACAAGCCGACCCCTCACATCTCCTAGATACATTGTCCCTAGACTAATATAAATACAGACATAAATGAAGATACATTCATAAATGCAGATACATAAATGAATGTACTTCAACACTCCCTCTCAAGCTGGAACATATATATGTTCTAAGCTTGTTACAAATAAACATTACTCAAGGTTGACTATTGACGATGAAGCGCTTTTACAAACGATTGACGACCATTGATTTTGACTAGTTTCGGTACCGTTGACTGTGGAGATTTGACTATTGTAAAGATTGAGATTGTCATTGACTGGATAAGACTTCAATCTTGGATTAGACTGATCGTTGTCGATGTTGACTGGCGAGCCTTAACTTTGACTAACTTCGATCTTGAGAACAAACTTGATGACAACGACAACAGTGACGCATCCGAAAGACAACACATACTTTCGGATATTGACAGAAGTACATGCGAGGCTGAGAAACTTGTTCTACAAGAGGCTTCGCGAGGACGACGAGTGGGATCTGAAGAATGGAGAGGAGACTGGGAAAAAGGCAAACGCTAGTAGACTCGTCGGAGAAGGACTACACCACTGGAGGATCGGCATAACATGATGGGCTGATACGTGGCGGTCAAAGTCCCTGCACGCGGGGTTATGCACCAACTGCAAACTGCGTGGGAGGGCGCGTGGACCACTATTTCGGTGACTACTTTCCGACGACAGTGGTCGCCTGAGACTGGCAGCCTCCTTGGTGACTTTGGATCTTTGAAACAACACACGAATCAAAAATGGGCAGCTAACTCACTCTTCGGCCAAGCTGTTGAGGAACAAACTGAGACTTTTGGTGAAACTGACAGACGAGGAATGGAACCCAGGAATTGAATAGGGACTAGGAACAAGACTTTAGGAATAAAACTTAGAAAGATGAATGCTCTGATGCTAACTTCTTTTTTTTTTTTTGAACGCTTTGATACCATGTTGAATATTGAGATTAACTAAGCTCAATACCACACACATCTAACTGGGTTCATGTGTATCTATTTATAGATTACAAGCTGACCCCTCACATCTCCTAGATACATTTTTCCTAGACTAATATAAATGTAGACATAAATTAAGATACATTCATAAATGCAGATACATGAATGAATGTACTTTAACAAATACCATTTGACATAGAACGAAATTGAAGTGGGCTTGGCGCCGTTCACGTTAGACATAATAGTTGCTAGATATCATTTTAGCTGAATGCAAACCCTTCTTTAATGGGGATGATGAAATCCACCATAAAATAGAGAGAATTCTTTATAAATAATGTTTATTAAATTCCAAGGTAATAATGTTAAGCATCCACAATGCATATATTCAAATAACTTCATATATATTATTAGTTTCATTTCCTTACAATTTAATTTTTTCGAACAATTGGTGACTTAAAATGTTATCAAAGCTCTTGTTTTAGGAGATCTTGAGTTTAAATCTTGTTATCGGTGTTTATTTGCCGTTTGTTTTTGTGCACTTAAATAAATTTATGTTGGTGCAACTTATTTGATTGAGTTTGTTTGTTTCTACCCCACATAAGAGTTGGGTTGTACATTGGACTTATTTTCCATTAGCTTAAACTTTTAGGACAATTTGTGGTTTACCAACATATTTGAAGAGGGCAATCTCCTAGTGTTAATGGGCAGAAGAATGAGCGTCAGTATGGATGATTTTGTTTTAATAGTTTTTTTTGGAGACAAGAAGTGAAGATTCGAATGAATATTCGATATGATAATAGCTTTTTTTAATCGGCTAAAAGGCTAGGAAAAAACTAGTTTTTTTTTTCCTAGTACTATGACACAAGCAACCTTGCTCTAATGAGAAGTACCAAATACCTATCGCGGAGAACTTGCGAAGACCACAAGAAGCTTGCGCGAGGGTTATGATGGCTAATGAAGGTTGACTATGGTCATTGAGGGTAGCACAAGGATTGCGCGATGGCTGACAATGGTCGACAAATGTTGACTATGGTTGGGTGAGGGTTGATGAAGATCGATGATGGCTGGGTGAGTATCGATGAAGATCTTGGTTCCTTGGCTATGGCTTGTAGTCATGAGATAGAGACCCACCAACTTCAGATGAAGGCAGTTGGTTTGGGAGCACATCGCCTGCTCTGATACCATATGAACTAGAATCAAAGTTATATGGTACTCATATATTCAACCTGATTTACAAGGTAGGTATTTGTAGAGTTTACAAATGAAGAAAAATAGAAAGGAAATAATTGAATCCTTACTCTAGAAATAACAAATCTCCTAAAATTATGTACATCTATAAACCAATCCCTATGATTACTAATTTCCATAATTACAAAATGTCAATAGCTATCAAATCATGGAAAATATTTTCTGACATTATTGTTTATTAACACCTAGTAATTAAATAGAAATTGTAATATATTTAAAATTTACCAAAAAGACAAACGGGAGATACAAAATCTTACACATAAGCAACTACTAAAAAGTCCAAAATTAACGGGAGTCAATGTTCTAACAATAATTGCCGAATAAAAATTACCAAAAATGGCAAAAACATGAATTTAAAGGCCTAAGGGCCCGATTAGATGCGGTAAAAATTTTATGGGGATGATTTATGAAGGGTGTATAAAATAATAAGGAGTATTATTTATAGAGGGTGGGCTCACATTGATGTGATGCTTATGAAGGGTGGATAAAAAAATAGTTAGTTTGGATGGAGTATTAAGAAGGGGTAATAAATAGTATTTGATTTGGATGATTTTTTAAAAATGGTGTATAAGAATAAATGTATAATGTAAAAAATTGTTAAATGACTTTTTTATCCTTATGCCATCCCAAACAGACTAATTTCATCCTTGGTAAAGGGGGTAAAACGGACCAATTTCATCCTTGGTAAGGTTTATTATTTTTAGAGACCTCAAACCCTCTCCAAAAATAATACACCTTCTCCTGCAAAAATTTTTGCTGGGCAAAAAATTTAGAGGGAAGCTTTTTGCTTCCAAACTATGCAAAAAACATCACTTCAAAAAATAATACAGGGGATAACTTTTGCCCCCTTCCTTTTACTCCATCCAATCGGGACCTAAGTGAAGGAATTTGGCTTTAGGCCAGCTTAGGTCACGACCGGAGGTGGTGAATCTTGTTCTTCATGAAATTTCCTTTAGAATAGGTACATTTGGTGCCTATATCTGACAACTTAGAATAAATGACCAAAACGCTTTGGGTGTTTGAAACGGGTTAAACTTGTCCAAATATGCAATGGTAGAACTTATTCTACATCAATGCCACCAATTTACATTATCTTTGCTGAAGAGCTGGAGTTGATTTTGAAAACGACTTCTGGATGAATGTATTCATCAAATAATTTGAAGTTTTTTGTTGCTCCTTCGTGTAGGTGGCCTAATTTTTTATCTCTTCTTTAATTCCACAACTAAATAATAGATCACTGATTGTTTCAGGCTGGTGGTGCCCCAACACACAGTATTTTGTCTGCTGCATTTATTAGCATCCAAGAAGCTCTCAAAAATAGTGATTGGACAACACGGAAAGCTGCTTCTGTGTCTTTAGGCAAAATTGCTTCAGGTGGTGGTTCCATCTTTAGTTCCTTCAAGGCTTCGTGCATCCATTCCCTTGAATCATGCCGGTTTGACAAGGTCAGTGTTAGTACCAAAATTTGGGATATTTCATTTCCTGGGACTTCTTTAGTTAGCTCCATTTGGTGCTTTTGTATTTTATATAGGTGAAACCAGTTAGGGATACAGTGCTGCAGGCATTACATCTTTGGAGAAGTCTTCCAGGGCCTGATACCCCTGAGCCTTCAGAAGCTGAATCTTCTTTTAAAGGTTTGGTGGCTTGTGCCCTGTTGCTAATGCATAAAAAATTAGTCCCTTTGATCTACTTAACATATTTTTTCGTGTTTGATGCTTGTTTCATTTTTGAATTGTATACAAAAATGCATCACTCAAATTTTTGGCATGGCTTTTAATTTCTTTGCTGCAGTGGTTCTCTTTGGCTGGTTGAAATTATTATATTGCTTGTAAATACCCTTGGTTTCATGTGATTGAACCAGAAAAATTGAAGTGGATTTAGTGGGTTTTGGACGTTAATGGATAACCACTAATGCAGGCTATATATATGCATCTGTTAGACATAAACACTATGGGCATGTTGTTCGCCGGATAAGAAGGATGAATTGGAGTAATCATTCATGGAGCCCACACGGATAAGTGTTTGTTGAACAAAATGGTTGGCAGATTAAGAATCCAAACCGGATTCATTGTCCGGAGAATTGCCGGATAAGAAATCCCATAGGGGGTGGGGTATTATTAATACCCCACCTCTGGATTTGTTTCCTGCCAAGATTTAAAGGTTCAAAATTATTTTCTATCACATCACATATCAAATCACATCTTTTATCCCACTTTATATCCCAACAACCAAACACCAAAAAATAATTCCACATAAAAAAACAATCCAATCTTTTATCCAATCCCACATATTATTCCCATGGGTCCCACGGTATTACTTATCCCCAATCATCCAATCTCCCAAAACAAACATAGCCTATATGCATTTGCGACGAACAAAAAGAGAAAATTAGGTTGAGAAAGGTGGTAGTGAAAATGATCTAATGTATATAAGACACTAAGATTGTTTGACACAAGTATTAATGATGGTTTAAAAGGTATTTGGCTTAGGTACATTTCTATTGCATGCTTTCTTGAAACCAACTTTGTTCCTTACATCCCTTATCTTAGCATGGACACTTCAAAAAATGTGTTGTGTTTATGTCTAACACCAACACTTGTGGGACACTTATCTGACACATGCTAGCTACTTTTTCAAATGTGTCTCGTTAATTTTTAATTTTTTTTTTTTTTTTTTTTTTGTTTTTTTAGAATTATACTTTGTTTTGATAGTTGAAGGATACACATTTCTATGACCTACATACACATCTAACAAATTGCAAGTCTAAAACAAAATGAAATCAAATAATAAAATAACATAATATGGATTTATATTCAGTTATTATCATCCTTCATTTTTTTTTTAAATTCTCATAACAACTTTATTTATATAGCTTTCTAAAATAGGCCTATAAAAGGGTAGTTTATCTTTAAAATTTCTACCAATTGAGTGTGGGTCATTCGTTTGAATCCCATCATTGTTACTTGGCTCTTGGTTCTACTGGGGTGGGTTAGGAGCTTCAGAGATTAGTCTCAATATAGAAATAAGTACATTTGAAAATAAAGAGAATAAGAGAGATTGAATTGAGTCTCTCTTTTCCCTTGAATTATATTTATAATAAGAGTTTACATCAAATTGGGAAACTAGAAAATAGGAAATACAGGTATGACAACTTAATTAAGGAAATAAAATAAATCAATTTTATATTCTAACATGCCCCCTTAAGCTGGAGCATATAAGTCAAAAATGCCTAGTTTGGATGAGAAACTTTGAAATGAATAACGAGGCAACGGTTTGGTAAGTAAATCAGCCAACTAAGAAGAGGATCGAATAAATGGAGTCCTCAGCTCTTTACGAAGTAACAAATCACGAATAAAACGGCAATCAACCTCAATATACTTTGTGTGCTCGTGAAATACAGGATTATTTGCAATAAATATGACAACTTGATTGTCACAATGCATAGCCATAGGAGCACGGACGTCAATACCAAAATCATGTAGGAGAGATCGAACTTAGAGCATCTTAGAGGTAGTATGAGCCATAACACGGTACTCAGTCTTGGCACCCGAACAAGCCATAATATGTTGTTTCTTACTGTACCAAGTAACCAAATTACCACCAACAAATGTACAATAATCGGAGGTTAATCGTCGATCATTTTAACTTTTGGCCCAATCAACATCACTATAACCAGTGATAAATAAAGGTAAATATGGCTGATATAGAAGACTACGAGTGGGAGACTGCTTCAAATATTGTAGAATCCGACAAACAGCCTCAAAATACGGAAGACGAGGACAATGCATGAATTGGCCGACCATGGCTGTAGCATAGGTAATATCAGGACGAGTAACATTGAGATAGATGATCTTCTCCACAAGGCGACGATAACGATTCACATCAGTAAAGATTTCTCCCAAAGTAGCATCCATTTGGTCGATAATTTCATTGGTGTATTGGCAAGGCGAGCACCCAAAAGACAAGTTTCAAAGGGCAAATCCAGAGTATACTTGTGTTGACAAGGTAAAATACCTTATGATGAGCGAGCAATTTCAATCCCAAGAAAGTAAAGAAGTTGTCCAAGATTCTTATTGTGAAATTAAGTGGCAAGATACTTTTTCAAATCCATAATACTCGATGCATTATCACTAGAGATAATAATGTCATTCACATATACAATCAAAAAAATAGTGTTAGGAATGCTATAACCAGGGGGCTGATCCATTGAGACTTCTTTCTGAAACTCACTATGTAGAAAAGCATTTTTAATGTCAAGCTGGTGTAGAGGCCAAGAACGATTGACAGCAATAGTAAGAAGAATTCGAATTGAATTTAGGCGAGCAATAAGTGAGAAGGTCTCAGAGTAGTCAACGCTATATGTCTGAGTATATTCTTTGGCAACTAATTGAGCCTTAAGATGCTCAACTGAGCCATTTGGAAGATACTTAACAGTGTAAACTAACGGCGACTAACACCTTGTTTGCTGGTAGGAAGGTGGGCGAGTTCCCACCTCCGATTCTGATGAAGGGCACTCATTTTCTCATTCATTGCGCGTTTTCATCCCGAAACAGATAGGACCTGTTTATAAGAAGTACGAATAGAGACAAAAGACAAAGCATAAACGAAGAAAGATAGAGAAGGGGAAAGACAATGGTACGAAGCAAAATTAGCAATAGGATGTTTTGTGCAAATATGCGCACCTTTTCATAAAGTAATAGGCAAGTCAAAAGAGGGGGAAGAAGCAAATATCTTAGACGAAGTAGGGAGTTAAGTCGGCGAGGGAAGAATGACCTTTCTATTACGATCATGGTAGTAAACTTGTTGCAGAGGAGCAGGAGCTGTGGTAGGAATACGGAGCTCAGAGATAACTAATGGGTCAGACACTATAGAGGGCTCTATGACGGTTAGGAGGGGTAGATTGGGGCAAGGGAATATAGGTGGAGGTTAAGGGAGCAGGAAAAGTAAGGGAATGTGCCCCCTCACGAGAAGCAACAACATCACAGGATAAGAGATCACCATTAGGAGAAAAAAAAAATAGTAGATTCCAAAAATGTGACATCAACACTCATAAAGTAATGTTGTGAAGAAGGGTGACAACAATGATAGCTTTTTTGAGTGTGGGAATATCTTAAGAAAATACACTTACGAGAATGAGGTGAGAGTTTATCTTGATTAGGATGAAGAATATGAACAAAAGCAACACAATCAAAAATATGAGGAGAAAGAGAAAATAGGGATCGATTGGGGTAAAGAAGGAAAAAAGGAGACTGATAAGACAAAACAGGTATAGGAACCCTGTTGATAAGATAACCAGCAGTGAGGACAGCATCTGTCCAAAAAGGTTTAGGAACATGCATGTGAAACATTAAGGTATGGGCAATATCCAATAAATGATGATGTTTGCATTTAGTAATACTATTTTGTTGAAAGGTGCGAGGACAAATGGTTTGATGGATAATGCTCCCATTGGCACAAAAGGTATGAACAACCGTCTGAACATATTCTAACGCATTATTAAAACAAAAAACTTTAATTCTTTGGTCAAATTGAATAACAATTTCATTATAAAAGCGAGAAATAATAGAAGGTAATTTAGACTGTTGTTTCATTAAAAAAGTCATGTCGTATGGGAAAAGTCATCAGCAAACATCACAAAGTAAGAAAAACCATTAACACTCTTAAAATGGGAAGGTCCCCAAACATCTGTATGGGCTACATTAAAAGGTTTAGACTCACGACTAATACCATGACTATGAAATGAACTAAGGTGATGTTTGCCAAGTTGACAAGCACTTGGCTCAAATTTGAAACAATCAGTTTTAACCTACCTAGCTACATACGGATGACTTAGACGAAGATGCCATTGAAGAGGAGTGATAGAAGCTTGAAAAGCTGTAGAGGGTATATGCTCTGAAGGATGATCACGATCAAGATAATAAAGGCCATCCTTTTTATACGCCGAACCAATCATCCTCTTTGTTGTGAGATCCTAAAAGACATAAGAATTAGGAAAGTAGATTATGGAACAGTTTAATAATTGTTTAGCTGACTGACAAAAAGTAAATTAAAAGGGAATTGAGATACATAAAGGTTAGAAGGGAGATTAAAAGATGGTGAGGGACGAAGAGTCCTTTTACCAGAGATAGGATGAAAAGAACTATCGGCTAACACAATATTATGATTAATACAACTAAGATTAGATAATAAAGAAGAATTACCAGACATGTGTGAACTGGCTCCTAAATCAATGATCCAGGAGAGGGAGGATGAGGGCACAAGAGCTGGATTATCTGAGTTAGCCAAGGTAGTGGTGGAGGTAGAAGAGTTAGAAACACACAAGGACTAAGTAAGGTCCTAAAGCTGTGATGAGCTTAGGGTAATTGTCTTCTTAGAATAAGAAGTAGCAGCTCCATTATTAGACATTAGAAGTGGCAAAGTCACACAAATCAGAGATATGGTGTGTTTGCTCAGGTTTTCCATATTTCTTCCAGTAATAAAGTTCAATATGATTGATGCCACTACAGAAGTCACACTTGCGGTCACCTCTACCATTTGATGAACGTCCTCCACCTTGAGAATAACGATGAGCATTACGTCTACCACGAGTGCCACGAGAATTACTCTAGGAAGAACCTCCTCGGTTATGATGGCTAGCTAGTGTCGAAGAATCAATAGAGGGTATTGAATGATCATTAGCCATTGATGAATGGCTGCCTAGTGACTATCGTTGTATGCTGGCATAGGCATAGTAGTAGTAAGCAAGGTTTCACTTGTTAAAATTTGATACTTAAATCCTCGAAGAGCGCGATTATGGCCAGATAAAAAATTTGTAATCATAAATTCATCCCAATACTTTTTTTGCTGTGTCAAGTTCTCACTGAACGGTTGGTATTGTAATAACTGCTCCCATAGGCTCTTCAGATGAATGTAGCAATCAAATCTCTCGCCTTGTTTTGTAGAGAACAATTGCTCATACAACTCATAGATTCGAGAGATATTGTTTTTCTAGGAGTAAGATTTTGTAAGACAATCCTAGATCTTAGAGGAATCACAGAACTCAAAAGTAGTGACAATCGAATCTTTTAGAGTTTGCCATAGCAATCCCATAACAATCGCATCTTTACTCATCCAAACACGATATCGAGGATCAGTAGACAGAGGTGGCTCATCACTAATATATTGTAATTTGTCTTCCCCTCGAAGAAAGGTCTTCACGTCATGTGCCCAAATTAAATAATTTGTACCATGTAATTTCTTTTGGTGTGATAGAACGAGGGACATCATTTGCTTTTAAGAATACTAATTGAGGAATGATTGGAGTAGTGTTCTTGGATTTTGACATAGTTGATAGTAATCAGCAATTACCAAATAAATCTTTAGAAAATAAAGGAACTGACAATCGTAAAAAAAAAAAACCAAACAAGAGAAACCAAACCTCTGCAATTGTCTGGAAATCAAGAAATCTCCAGTGTCTCAATAACAAGTCAACAGTAGCTAAACCAGGAGAGCAACACCACAAAAGTGGCAATGTTTACAAAACAGATTAACAAAAGAAACGTGATGATTGCGAATGACAGGAGCGAAGACGATTGTGCTTTCACTTAAACCATTAAATCATCGAGTAAGAAGGCAGCATTCGGGTCACCTACACTAGGTGATTGCTGTCGAGGGATGTCGGAAGATCTTTGGGAGGTTGCGGAGAGATTGTGTGTGAGGGCGCGTCGCATGAGGTTCGGCGACGACTCCGACTAGGTTGTGATCGGTGGCTGTCGACGAGTCTTTTGGGATGATCGGAGACAAAACTCCGATGGCTGGAGTGTTGGTTGGTGGCAAGAGGCAGTATCCTTCTATAGTAACTTAGGGTTTTCTTTTTCGGCCCATTTTTTTTTTCTTCTTGGAACCAAATTTAGCTTTGATACCAAGTTAAAAATAAAGAGAATGGGAAAGATTGAATTGAGTCTCTCTTCTCCCTTGAATTATATTTATAATAAGAGTTTACATCTAATTGGGAAACTAGAAATAGGAAATAAAGCTATGACAACTTAATTAAGGAAACAAAATAAATCAATTCTATATTCTCACAGGTGCATAGCTTTCTAAAAAAGGTACAAAATTGTTTATTAATATTTCTTTTCCAATGTGTATGGTAAAAAATGATTTCTTCTTGCTATAATATAAAAAAAAAATAGCTATCACTTTTATGTGTACATATAAAAATATAAACTTATTTATTGATGCGTCTATTTGTGACTCGGGTCAATTTTTAGTTTAGGCCAATTGGAGTTAGGTCAGGTCCTACAAATTCAATCCCGTCGTCACAAACCCCTCCCTTTGCTCCTTTTTGATTTGTTTCGAATAGCTACAAAAGCTTGCTACTCTCTCTATGCAAATGAAGTTACATGTCAATGATGTCTCCTAATTTGAAAAATTAAAACTTTTATGAGTTTTGGTTTTGTTTGTGAATTGAATTGCTTTATAACAGTCTAAGAAGTATGGATATGGATATAGATATGATACGAGTACGGACACAGATATGATATAGATACGGATACGATAATTTTAAAAAAATTGAGAATACGAACATGGCATGGATACGATCAAAAATATAAATTATATATATATTTTCTAGCTATGCATATGAATATAGCATCTACAATCAAACTAATTTAATAAATATTTTCATATACAAAATATAACAAAATATAAGTTTTAAGATTTTATAATTTTAGGAGTTTTAGTTACTCAAATCTAGATTTGTCTTAATCATATATTTAAATAAAAATAATAAAATAATAAGACACATCATGTGGCGTGTCTAACAGATATCTTGATATGTTTGAGGAGTATTTGTATCGGATACATATATAGCACCCAGTTTGAAGTGTCCATGCTTCCTAGATAATAGTAGTCACTCGGTGGATGGAGAAGAAATTTCTATGAATCTTCCCAAGTGAAAGGAAAATTATCACAGAAAGTGAATTTAGGTTTTCAACGGAGAGAGTTCTTTTGTAAGCTTTTTAATTTATTATCAGTGCAGAGCTTGAAATTTCCTTGTTTCTTTCTGTTGACTTAGGGGTATCTAACAAATAGTAAAATTATATACAAAAATTATCACATAGTTGGTTTTATAATATTATATAAATATTATAAAATATATTATATACTATATTTTTTCGGGTTAGTTCGGTTAAGTTTGGGTTGGGTTATTTACGGTTCGAGTTTGGGTTGTGTCTACTATTCTCAGAACCAAACCGAAAATATTAGTTTGTTAATTTTTTAACTTAGAACGGAATCAAAAATGATACAGACTTGAACCAACCAGAACCAAAGTGATGTAGGACGGTGAAGATTAAAGCAAAGAGAAAAAAAAAAAAATTAAGCAAGAAAGGAATAAAGAGAGAAGAAGAAGATTAGGAGAGAGAAGCAGAGGGGGAGGGGAAGAAGAACAAGCCATATAGGCTTCAATTTAATATTTTCTTTTTTCATCAAAAGTTTGAATAACACTTACAATTCAAGCCTTTATATAGGCATTCAAATTAATTATATAAGGAAATCAAATCAAAGATAAAATCAAATAAAAATCAAATCTTAAAGATAATTGTTAGAATATTCTATATTAGCTTCTGAAATATTTTTTATTTATATACCTAATATTTATATTTTAGTTTTAGTAAGTAGTTAGGTTATTTTGGTATGTAGATTATTATCATACATACCTCTTATTGTAAGCTTACTTAAATACCTTTTCTTAACCTTTTTAATATATATAACAAGACGTAGATATTATATTCTCTCCCTAATTCTATTCTTTTTTTTTTTTTTATATATATTTCAACATGGTATCAGAGCCATACTTTATGTTTTTTTATTTAATTGGTGAAGCATTATTCTGCTATATTATTTTTCATCTCCATAATATATACATAGAAGTCTTTCATCTTTTATTACATCATGGCATTAGAAATCTATGTAATCTTTTTTCTTCTCTCGTGTTTTTTCTTTCTATAGCCTTGCTCTGCCAAACATCACCACAACCATTGCAGAATCTTTTTCTTTTGCATCCTGAACTAGTTCTTAGGGTTTCTTTTGACTCTTCTGATTTTGATTCTAACCTCTGTTTTTTTATATTTCATCGTCTTAATACACTTTTTTTTTTTTTTTTTTTTAATTTAGGGTGATATATCACACTTTCTTGGACGGTGAGGGGGGTAAGGAAGTTAGTCTAAAATAGAAAATTGAGATTAGGTACTTGGAATATTGGGAGCCTAACAGCGAAACTTATGGAAGTGGTGGATACAATGGAAAGGAGACAAATCACAATTGTTTGCTTGCAAGACACGAAGTGGATGGGATAGAAAGCTAAGGAGATTGAGAGGACTGAGTATAAGTTATGGTATATAGGACTTAATACATCAAGGAATGTGGTTGGCATAGTGGTAAGTAAGGACCTAAAAGAAGATATAGTTAATGTAAAGCGATGTAGAGATAGAATTATTGCAATTAAGTTAGTGTTAGGAGAAGATATAGTGAACGTAATTAGTGCTTACGTCCCCCAGGTGGGTCTAGGGGATGGACACAAGGAGAAGTTTTGGGAAGACTTAGAAGGAGTGTTACTAGAGATGCCTTAGGGAGAGATGGTTTTCATAGGAGGAAATTTAAACGGTCACGTAGGACGCGATGTAAATGGATACATAGGAGTACATGGGGATACGAATACAGTAAAAGAAATGAAGAAGGGAAGGATATTTGGAATTTGCAGTGGCTTATGATCTCCTGGTGACTAACACCTTTTTTAAGAAGAGAGAGGAACATTTGATGACTTATAAGAGTGGCTCCTCAAGGACACAGATTGACTTCTTCTTAACTAGAAAAAGAGACCGTCTAGCTTGTAAAGATTGCAAAGTTATACCAGGGGAGAACTTGACTTCCCAACATAGGCTGTTGATTATAGATGTGCAGCTCCAAAAAGAAGATATATAGATGCTCAAGAACTAAATGGTAGAACTTGAAAGGTGATAAATCACTAACACTAAGGGAAAGAGTACTACATGAAGATGTTTGGACAGTAAATGAGAGTGCAAATATTATGTGAGATAAGGTAGCAGAGTGTATTAGGAGAGTAGGGAAAGAAGTCTTAGGAGAATCCAAAGGGAGTGCACCGGTACAGAAAGAGGCTTGGTTGTGGAGTGAGGTTGTCTAAGACAAGATAGGAGTTAAAAGAGAGTTTTAAACTTTGGCAAAAAGATCGAAATGAAGTGAACTTGGAGAGGTATAAGGAAGCTGAACGTGAAACTAAAAAGTTAGTTAGTGAGGTCAAGGCAAAGGCATTTGAAGAGTTATATAGGTGACTTGATACTAAGGAAAGCGAAAGAGAGATATTTAAACTTGCTAAATCCAGAGATAGGCAGACCAAGGACTTGAACCAAGTTAAATGCATTAAGGATGAGAATGAAAAGGTATTACGAAAAGAAGAGGAGATAAAGGAGCGTTGGAAGAGCTACTTTTACAAGTTATTTAACGAAAGCAACAATAGTGATATACAATTGGGGCAGCTTACTACTTCTAGGGAAGAATTGAATCATATGTGCTATAGGAGAATTAGTAGGGAAGAAGTAAAAGAAGTATTGAAAATGAT
>JAVXUM010000021.1:8835064-8845906 GCA_035590655.1 Pouteria glomerata | reverse complement strand
GCCTACTGTCCCCAACTGTTGCTGGTGGGGGAGGGGTAAGGGGGGGAGAGGGGATCTAGGTAGAAAGTTTTGGCAGTGGAGAATGACCACAGGGAATGGGAAGTATCATTTTGCTGCATCAAAGGTCTTGTGGGAGCTCTTGTCGCGGTGGAGGTAATCCACACACCTACAGACGTGATATGTTGTCCCACACATTTTGGCATATTTGACTAATATGTGCAGCGATATCAATTGGACATGCGCTTTACACTTATTTTGAAGTGTCCATGACTTATACATAATAATTGTGGTAACTAGAAATGGTTATTTTGTGTTAACTAATATGGAAATTATACAAGGCTAGAGTCTTAATATGTATTTATCTAATACTAGTAATATAAAAATAGAATCCTATTAAATTAAAAATCATAAATATTTAATTTGCATCATGCTTCATAACTTAGAAAAACTCGACTCTGTCTAGTTGAAACTTGCGCATTCCTTTAATCGTTAGGCCACAAACAGAGTGGATGTTCAACCTGTTCCCAAAGCTTATGGACTCGTATAAGGGGTAGCAGACACTTAGTATCTTCACCAAGTCTCCTGGAGTGGAAGGATTGTGACTTCGATAACAGAACTTGGTGATGTTGAGAGAAGACCAACAAAGGATCAATTTGTGAGAGAGGCTTAGTTATAAGGAAGACAAACTGCACAGAAGCACCATAGGTTTTAGGCAATACTCTTCGTCTGAAGGCGTGGGCTAGTACAAGAAGGGACCTGAATGATACAACTAGAAATATTTTCTGAGCAACTGGAAATATTATTTTATCAATAGAAGTGATCTCAACAGTCGCTACAACTTCATCAAGTGGTATAAATCACATTAACCAGTTCACTTACGATTCAGTCATCAATCTCATCATCAGAGAAATAAAAGTTGTCGAGATTAGGCTCATAAATCAACATTTCAAAGTGATCATTATCTTTCTCTTCCGTTTATTAATGACCTTGGGAACATCTGTGAAAGCACTTAATGGAGAGGAGAAGCTAAAATTGTATTTGACATTTGGGTTGAATAATGGTCATTCCTACGATGTTGCATAATACAACAATAGAATCTTATTAAATTAAAATCTTAAATATTTAATTTGTATAATTAATTTGTTTGTCCTAGTTATGGATGAGATTACTAGACATATTCAGGATGAGGTGCCATGGTGTATGTTATTTGCAGATGACATTGTTTTAGTAGATGAGACGAGAGAAGGAGTGAATGTTAAACTAGAATTGTGGCGAGAAACGTTAGAGACAAAAGGGCTGAGGTGTCGTTGCAAGACGGAATATATGAAATGTAAGTCTAGTCAAAATAGGACTGATAGTAGTATAGAAGTAAGTTTGGGCACTCAAAAGATTGTAGGAAAAGAAAATTTTAGGTACCTTGGATCTATGGTACAACAGGATGGAGGATTGAAACGGATGTAAGTTACAGGATTTAGGCTTGGTGAACCAAATGGAGGAGTGTTTTAGGTATCTAGTGTGATAGAAAAATTTCCCTCAAGGTGAAAGGAAAGTATTATAAGATAGTGGTAAGACCAGCGTTATTATATGGATCAGAGTGTTGGGCAGTAAAGCATAATTATATTTAAAAGATGGCAGTGACGGAGATGAGAATGTTAAGATGGATATGCGGGATAACAAGGATAGATAGGATTAGGAACGAGGAGATTAGGGGTAAAGTAAGAATAGCACTGATTGAAGATAAAATGAGAGAAAATCGACTAAGATGACTCGGTCATGTTATAAGACGTCCAACGGAAGCACCGATTAAAAGATGTGAAAGTATTGAGATTGCCAGGAGTAGGAGAGGGAGAGGGAGAGGGAGAAGGAGACTCAAGAACTATTGGAAAGTAATTATTAAACATGATCTTATCTACATGGATTTAACGGAGGACATGGCCTTTAATAGATTTAATTGGCGTTGTCAAATCCATATAGCCGACCCCACCTAGTGGGAAAAGATTTAGTTTGGTTTGGTTTGGTTTGGTTAGGGTGATACATTAGCATTATATTGTTTATTTTATTCACAATATTATTCTTGATGGAATCAATTATAATACACTAACAGATGTCAGTCTTTATAATTGGCCATAAACTTTGGAGGGCAAGTTGCTGCCTTTTTCTTTTGAGGTTTTGTAGTCTTGTTTTTCTTGTTCTTTCTTCGTACACCATATATTTTGTTTGGTTTTTTTCGATCTCTAATTTGGAAAATAATCGTACCAGTGTCAATGAAATTTTTTCAGGAACTTATCGTCAAAACTTCGTTGTCGCCAGCAGTCACACAACTTTAAAGTCTATATTTGTGGTTTGTTCTGCTATTCGATTTAGTTATTTTTAGAATTTTTCGTATTTCTAAACTTAAGTTGCTTTACCACCTTGAGTTTGAAAAAGAGTGTTAGAATATAATATATTAAGTTATGAAATATTTTTATATTAGTAAGTAGTGAGGTTATTTTGGTATATAGATCATTACCATACATATTTTTTATTATAAGTCTATTTAAAGGCTTTTTTTTAATCTTTTTAATATATATGACAAGATGTAGATGTTATGTTCTTTACCCAATTCTATTCCTTGTTTTTTATATTTCAACAATAATATAAAATCAAATAAAAATCAAATCCTAAAGATAAGATAAAATTTAATTCTAATAATATGGCAATAGAATCCTATTAAATTAAAATTATAAATATTTAATTTGCATAATTATCTAATACTAATAATATCAAAATAGAACCCTATTAGATTAAAAATCTTAAATATTTAATTTGCATCACAAATTGATTCGATTGATTTGGTTTTCAGGTTGTTCAGTTTTTGTGCACCCTCCTTATAACAATATGGCTTGTGTTGTTTCATGTTGTATCCATACTTAATAATTATTAGTCCTTGGTATATATCATCCTTTGTATGCATTTGAACATTATTGCTCACACACTTAGATAGTTCTTTTTATAACACAGTTCAAGCACAAAATCTACAAGTTCTTGAACTCAGTAGTGGTTAAGTGAAGTTTTGAACGAAAAGATTTAAATAAATTGAGCTTTCTTATTCATTTTGTACCCTTGAAAAGAATAATAAGTTTTTTGTTTTTTTTTTATTTGTCTTCGATACTATTTACAAAAAGTGTATTGAATGCTCTATTTCAATTTTCAATTTTCAATTATAATTTTGCAAATTTTTTTATAAATACAATAAGATGTGAAATAAAATGTTGGTTGGGATCTAGCAACACATTTTGAAATTTCATTGTTCCTTTTCCTGTTTTAATCCTTATTTTGCAATCTAGCTATACAAAATGAGATTTCCTTTTGACATGGAAATCACATTTTGTTATAAATACTGCAATCTAGCAATACATAAAAATGGAATCATGCATTGCGATCTAGCAATACATAATGTCACATTTTGTAATGGAATCATGCATTTAGATCTAGCAATATACAATTTGATATTTTGTATGCTATTATTTTGACATGGAATCACATTTTTAGTGTATTTCAAAACATTAGAAGGCAAGATATTTTAGGGAATAAAATCATTTGATGATATCCCTTCATGATTTGTTTCTTGATCTGTGCTCTAATTTAGGAATTATTTCTCTTAGCTTTTTCTGTATTTTTGGTGATTTATTTGTCTACATAAAGGCATTTATTTCTTGTAATTAATCAATCTTTGGTAACACAATACTTTAGTTTCATTTATGTTTTCTGTATTTTCAATTCTAACATAGTATTAGAGTCAATGGCTTTTGAACCTAGATAGAATGTCTTCAGCGTATTCTCATGAGCTCATTTTGAGTCAAAATCAATTTTTCCTTTAAATCCACCACATATAGCCTCAGGTCTCCTATCTATTTGGTCTCTAGCATCTAATTTTTTACTAGAATTCTCAAAAGCAAGTGGAATCACAAGTGGACTCTCTGTCTTGACCAAATTGATATCCATCTCCCGCACAGACTCTGAAGAATAAAAAAAAAATAATGCACAAATAAGCTTCTGAACTTATACCTAATGTACAAATACACTTTTATAGTATAGGCTTATAAAATGGGTTGGGTTGACCCTGGCTCGAATTGTATATGGGGTCAACCCAACCCAATTTAACGTTGACCTTGATAAAAAAACTGGGTTGGGTTGGGTTAGGATTAGACAAATTCGACTCTGACCAATTGACCCTACATCAATTGGAGAGAGAGAGGGGGTGGGAGGAAGCGATGTGGTAGGTGGGTGTGGGGCTCACAACCCACAAGGAAAAAGGAAAAGACAAAACATGTTGGGTGATACTGGGAAGAGAACTGGACAAGAGAGAAGGCAGGGTAGCAGGCTTGGTTGGGTCATGCTAGGCTGACCCCGACCCAACCTCAGAAGGTGCAACATGGATAGGGTTGGGCTGATATGGAAAATTGGGCTGACTCGCCTTGTTTTACACCTTTATTTGTAATAATTCTATTATTGAACCAAGAAATAATGACTAAATAAGCCCTCGAACTTATACCTAATGTACAATTATACACTTAGGTGCAGGATGATAGAAACAGGGATGCGGGGCCCTCTAAAAAAAATCACCTAGCCAAATAACAACGCTCTCCCTAAATTTTTGGGAATCTCTGCAATCAAAACTCAACATTAATTCAAAAAAAATCAACCCAACAAAATTATCAAGTATTTATTAATTTTGGTTCAACTGTAAGAAAGTTGAAGGTGTCAAGCACCCAAGGGACAATTTTCTCCTACTGCCCATGTGTCAAGTTGACAGTAAAAATTTAGTCCACGTCAACATGTTCTTTTGAGTTTTTAAACATTATGGAATTGGTACATATTGAACGATAGGGTGTATTTGCACATTAGGTATAAGTTCAGGAGCTTATTTATGCTTTATTCCTTAGTTTGGTGATGGAATTATTACAAATTGAACTATAGGGGCGTATTTGTACATTGGGTATAAGTTTGTGGGTTTATTGATGCATTATTCATTGGTTCAGGGATGGAATTGTTATAAATTAAACTACAGGGGCATTTATACATTGGGTATAAGTTCGGAGACTTATTTATGCATTTTTCAAAAAGAAAAAAAAAATCCACCAATTCCTTTTTGAAGTCACATGGGGTTTAGTCATTGAATTTTTCTTTATTTATTTATTTTAAAGAGAGGGAGTTTATAAATGAAAAAAGAGTGAATTTGTTAAGAACAAGGTTTTGAGGGGAAAAAAAAACTTTCTACCTCCTCCTCATCTTTGGTGTTCCTAGAGAATCCCATTTGTTTTTGACTGTGATTTAGTATTTGGTCACTGTTGGTTATTCTTGGTCAAATAAATATTTGTTTGACATTGTAGACCTTTGTTTGACTGTCATGATAAGTTATCATGGCTTATCCTTGTTAGCAAATCAAGTGATTTGCATTATCGGTATGCGTCATATTAATTTGTGGAAATTTTGTTGGTGGACTAATATATAACTAATTTGTGATACACTTCAAGAGATTCTATTTAGGATTGTTTACAATATTTAAAGTTTGATTTTGAAGCACAATTGCTAGTTGAAGATTCTTGCTATTCAAGATGAGTGTTTTGTTCCATCCGAGCTCATCTTGTTGGCGAATATTAGAATATAAGATATGTTAGAGAATAAAATCAGAGAGTAAAATCATTTGATAATATTCCTTCATGATTTGTTCCTTGATTTAGGGATTTATGTCCCTTAGTTTTTTACTTATTTTTGGTTTATTTCCCTATCTAAAGGCACTTTTTCTATCTTGTAACTGATCAATCTTCGGTAATACAATTATCTATTTTTCTTTATATTTTCCATATTTTGAATTCTAACAAAAACTTATAAAAGAACAAATAAAGCTTGTTGAAGTTTTCTATAGACAGATGAACATAAAGGGAAAGGGAGATAAATTGCATCGGGTACATATTTTAAATCTTTGTAAGAAATTCTGTCTTTTTCTATCCAATTAATCATCTGGCATGGATTTAAATTAGAGCCTTAACATTTTTGATTTATTGCAAACAGAGTGGGACTGCAACTTATTTCAGAATGAAGAGCATGCAGGAAGCCTGGTTCAATCAATCATGTTCCCATTATCTCTTTTGATTCCCGAAATAATTTGTGTTGTCTTGTGTCATATGGGTGAAGCTGCATAATATTTTAAGTGAAGGCATTCATCATTGCAACTGGATTAATTTCAATCGGATTTTTTTTTTTTTTTTGTTTTTTCTCTTTTTCTCTGGTGGCTGTTAGCTACGCAAGTGTAGTTAGGAGTGGTCTGATCCTTGTGTAGTTACTAAAATACCACAAAATAAGACATATTCGTATAGATAGTAGTATAGTTTGCTTTTTAATTTAAAAATGCAGAAAAAACGACGTAGAAATTTGGAAACAAAACCAACCCTATAATAATATATACCAGTATAATACTTATTTTAAACAAATATTTGGTAAGAAAAAGTCGGTACACCTCTAAATCTCATTATGTATATAAAAAAAATATTACAATGTTTACATAATGAAGAATTTTTTAAACAAAAACTTAAGTATTTAACTGTTTAAATGTAAACATGAAGCTGTTCTAATTTCCAAATCTTTTATAGACCAATTAAACTATACTGAATCTTAAAAAGAGAAAATTGTCAAGATAACTAATGCAAATAAATTTACTAAAAGGAATTTTGATGAAGAGGTAAAAATTTCATATCCACTAAAGAAAAATGTAACATCAATTAAAAAAATGAAGTTTACGAAAGTGATAAATTTCCCACTATCTAATCTAATCTAGTAAGATCTTCATCCATTGAAGCTTCATCTGAATTCTCAGTATTGAAGTCTAATTGATAATTCTCCTTAGCTAGCACATGTTTAGTGTTGAGGAAACACACATGTTTTTTTATTATCAATTGGCTCAATATCTCGTGCTTCTAATATGTTGAACTTTTGCATCATTATTGTGTTGATAACATTTTTTATTATTTTTTTACTGATATACTCTTATCAATTCCACTCCGAAGGTGCCACTAGCAACCAAAACCTATCTTCAACTTTCACTATTAATTGGAGAATAAGAAAAATTAATGCGAATCTAGTTGCAGAAGGATGTTTCACGTTCCTTGGCATTTGTATATTCCCTTATCATTGACAAAATTATAGATCAATTTGCATCATTAATAATATTTTGTATCCAGTAAATCTTGAATTATATATGTCTCAAAAGTAACCAAATTGTATGACTAGCATGTATTTGCATTCAATTAAAAATTGTACGGGCACGTATAATACAGTGTAATTTACATATTTTATTTAAAAATTACTTGTTTTTCCGTACAGATGCAAATAACATGCCAAACGGAATAATTTTTGAAAAAATCATATGGATGCGTATAATATTTGTGCACAAATTTGCTAACATAGGATAGGATCCTCGAACTTCCTGTGGTATTTGTGGAATTAATTTAAGCAGTACAACTTTCTGTTGGTGTAGATTTAACTTTGAGAATAAATTCTTTACCTAGCTGGTGTCATGAAAACCCCAGTAGTTCTTTGCATATTCTTTATTCTCCTATGTAGATGTATCCACTGATCTGTACTTTGAGATCTCTCTTTTCTTGGGAATTTTTTTTATCTTATGGCTCTCTGTTTGGTGGCGCTTTCATTTTGTAATTTTATATACTGCCTGCAGGAAATTATTGTGGAGGTGACTATGGTGACATTTCTAGTGCCAGCGAGTCTGGATGGAAGGATGTCTCATTTACAAAAGTGGGTAGTAGCTCAATTAAGAAAAGGATTCCACTTTCTTTGAGAAAAACACGTCAAAGCTATTTGCAAAATCCTCAACATTCCAAAACAGATGATTGGCATATAGAAATTGCAGTTCCAGAAGCTCAGAATGTTTCTGTAGTAGATTTTCATAATGAAGAGTCTGAGGATAGTTCTGTTACTAAGACATTTGAAAGAATAAGTACTGATATAACCAGTACTCGAGATATAGGTTATAAATATGTATCAATGGATGATAGACAAGAATGTTCTTCTGTGTCTAATCTTGCCACTGGTAAATGTGAAACCAAATTCGTGACAGTTTCTCATGACTGTGTCGAGGAAGCTGGTTTTGTGAAACAAATGGGAACAAATCGGCAATTTTCAGCTGAAGAAATTAGCAGTGAAGAACAAGGATACTCTGTGAAGATAGAGGATTGTAGAAATCTCGATTCTACAGTCATGGAATTGAGTTCCCAAACAATGCATGCATGCTGTTTGCAAATGGGAAATGAAATGTCTTCCATTCGAAAGCAGCTTTTGGAGATCGAAAACAGACAGTCAAACTTAATGGATATGTTAAAGGTAATTACTTTAGCCCTCTTGGATATTTTATAGGTTGGAAGCTTCATCATTGAGCAGGCTTTAACATTCATGTTTTTGCACACGTTATCAACATCATTCTAACAAGGATTATACATTATATGCTATTGTCTTCAGCAATCAGCCCAATAAACCTTTTGAGTATCAAATAAATTTAATTGCTCAACAATGAGCAAACCCTAGTTTTTCATTCTATCCAAGAACTGAGTATATAGGTAATGTGCCAATTTAAAATGTGGTTAGAGGAGATTGGATGTTGGTTGGTTATTGGAGATCTAGTCCCAAAGCTATGTTTTACATGTATGTGATCTTAACCTGGTTTTAGTTGGTTTCTAGAAACAGGATAGTGTAAGTTACTTATTTTCATCATTTCGCCCAAAAAAGGGATGCGATAAGTTTAAGTTTGCAAGCATAATATACAGTCTTTAGCAAGCAACTTGAGGCACCTTGATTGGATATCATGTATACAGAGGGGGATCCAAGATTTATAATCAGTGGGGGCAAAATTACATTTTTAAAGTAAATAAGAGTATAAATAAAAATACAGTGGAGGCAAAATGTAGAAAAAAATATAATTTAAAAGAAAAAAATAGCAAAATTAATAGAATTTTAGTATAGTTTTCCAAGTCGGGGGGGCAACTGCTCCCACTGGACCCTTCTTGGGTCTGCCCTTGCATATATATATTTTCAATAGAACACATAATCATGGGTCTCTTTTCTGTTCAAATATACTCTATAGGTTTATTTATTTGTCCAACTATACTCCATAGAATTTCCAGTTAATGTTCATAAAGAAATTATATTGAATTGTGAACCAGAATTCCTATGAGTTGCTTATTATCTTTGAAAAATTATCTGTTTGGTCTTCTTGCCTGTGGCCATGAATCACATATTCTCTAAATTTTCGGATTGTAGAGCAGCCATCTCATTATCTAGTACTCTAGTTCCTGGATTTCTGTACATCTTACATTTTGAAGCGATTTTTCTTTTCACGAGGATACTAAAGCTTTCCTGGATTATGACCATATAATATAGCTTTTCTCTATGGATCTATTTCAGGTGTTTACAACAAGCACAGTGGATAGCTTATCTATGATACAGTTGAAGGTGTCGGGTCTGGAGCAGCTAGTGGATCGAATAGCTCAAGACCTTATTCGTGGAGGGACACATTCTGACCTTGCTACTGCAAAATTTTTGAAGAAGAACCCAAGTATTGCTACTCCTAGACTCTCTACAAGCACTCCAAGACCATCCATAGGTATTCATAATGGACAGCCATCATTACTATCACTAAAAAATACAGAAATTTGGGAGGAGAAAGCTTGTGATAGGAGCAGATCAAGTAGTTCCTCTACACAAGGTATTGACATGTGGTCAGATGCCACTGGAAGACTAAATAGAAACTCAATACAGAAGGGCGGTCAGACAAGCACTGGTCAGGGATCACATTTTGGTCGAACAAGAAAAATTGATGCAGTTTATGCTCCGGCTTCTGCAAGTTGTGGCAGACAAGACAGTAACAAAATTAAAAATGATCTGTGGAAGCTTGTAAAAGATTATCTGACTGAAGGGGACATTGATTCTGCATATGTAGAAGCACTGTGTTCAGGTGATGAACTTCTGCTGATGGAGCTTCTGAATAGAACAGGTCCAGTTCTAGAAAGTTTATCGCACAAGACTGCAAGCAATATTCTTAGCACTTTGGCGTCTTACTTCATGGAACAAAGATTTATGAATTCCATAATCCCATGGTTGCGACAGGCAAGTTACTTTCCTGCAACTGCTTTTAAAATTGGCTAACATGTTTGTACTTAATGTATTGTATACTAGCTAGTCTAGCTTTATTCCCTTTTGTCCATCATATTGAATGTGAGATATTGGCTTCCTATGTGTTTGTGGAGGTACCTAATGTGAACATTACTATGTTTATAGCCACTTCTTCTGATGTAACATTCTACAAACAATAGTAGGAAAAAAAGAAAAAAAATAAAAAATCTACATTGGCAAGAGCGAACACATGCGTTGTTTCTGTGCTCATTTTCTAAGACCAGTCCCAACTGTTCGGATGCCTTGGCACTATTTTTTGGGCATTTCCCAAATAATTTTAGCTCCACCTCTGCTGGTTTTCAAGTTACAACCAGGCAACTATTGAGTTTTCGATAGTCTAGGGAACGACTACAACATTAAATACTGAGGAACTTTATAAAAAGAAGATTGTAATTGTTAGAGATGTGGTAGGATATTTATATGGTAGGCAGATATTGTGATTGATCTTTTCCTAGTTTAGATTATTCTGATTGTAATCTATATAATAAAATACAACAGTTTTTGAAAATGTCCTCACAAATTAATAGATGAAGAAAAAGGATTTTTATTTCTTGATAATTCAACAGAAATACAACTCCTATTTATAATGATAAATCCTATTCTAAGAAAGGAAAGGCTAAT
>JAVXUM010000021.1:8786499-8801110 GCA_035590655.1 Pouteria glomerata | reverse complement strand
GCTAAACTTACATTCCATATATTCCGTTTTGCATCGACTTAACCTTAACCCTTTTGTTTCTAACGTTTCCCTCCACATAGAAGCTTTGTTTCATCCCTTTACAAAATTATTGCAAAGGCATTAGCAAGAAGGCTGAAGAATGTATTAGCTCGCACCATATGGCCCAGAGTGCTTTTTCGTGGAAGGTAGATAGATCTTAAATAGGGTGTTGATAGAAAATGAAGTGGTGAAGGAGTCTAAAGTAGGACATAACCAGGGGGTTGATTTTTAAGGTTTATTTTGAAAAAGCATATGATAATGTATGCTGGGACTTTTTAGATCATGAACCA
The DNA here is from genome assembly GCA_035590655.1 of Pouteria glomerata. Taxonomy (NCBI): domain Eukaryota; kingdom Viridiplantae; phylum Streptophyta; class Magnoliopsida; order Ericales; family Sapotaceae; genus Pouteria; species Pouteria glomerata. The sequence goes on along the minus strand of JAVXUM010000021.1, from coordinate 8,800,781 downwards.
GGGGGTTTATTTTTAAGGTTGATTTTGAAAAAGCATATGATAATGTATGATGGGACTTTTTAGATCATGTGTTGGAACAAAAAGGCTTTGGGATTAAATGGAGAAAATGGATCCATACGTGTCTTTCATCTACTAATTTCCCTATTATAGTAAATGGGGAACTTGGTAAGACTCTAAAGCAACCAGAAACCTTATCTCATTCCTTTTTTTTTTTTTTTTGGGGGGTGAGAAACTCCTTATCTCCTTTTCTATTTTCTTGTGATTGATGTACCAAGTAGAATGGTAGAAAGGGCTACTGAGACAGGAACGACAGAAGGGATGAGGTTTGGTAGAGAGAATGTTCTAGTATCCCATCTACAGTTCGCAGATGACAGTTTTTTTCACTTCTGGAATTGAAATGAACATTGAGGTCCTTACTAATATTGTGTGTCTTTGAACTCTCCTCTGGGCTGAAGGTTAAGAGGTCTTTTTTTTTCTATTGGTAAGAAGTTTTTATTACCAAACAAAAATTGATGTGCAGTAAGCTCAAAGCACTGCTCAAAACAAGACACACAACCTAACCTAAATCGCTTACATCCCAGGTGATTTAGGAAGGGAAAGAAACATTACCACTTACAACCCAAGTGGAAAGGACTAAAACAAAACCTTCAAGATAGGATTGTTGAAATGAGCCAACAGATGGGGTGTATGACAGACTCATGGCGAACGAAATACCTCAAGTCTCCCTCCGGGAGGAAATCCAAATGCAGATAACTTTTGGAACCCTGTTGTTGATAGAGTTAGTAAGTTAGACAGCTGGAAGAAGGCTTTCTTGTCCAGGGGTGCTAGGATGACCCCAATCAACTCTGTGTTGAAAACAATCCCCTTTCAAGAAATTCATTAAAGATTTTTGTTGGGAAGGAAATAGTTCGGGTAGGAAAGATCATCTAGTTAATTGGTAGATTGTACACATAATAAGGTACAAGTGTTAGGGATTGGTAACATTGCTGCAAGGAGCAAGGCTCTATTGACCAAAAAGTTGTGAAGATTCTCTTGAAGAAAAATTCACCGTGGCACTTGGTAATAAAAAGCAAGTGTGACCCCATGGAAAATGGTTGTGCTACCAGACCTACGACAAGTGGAACTCAGAAAAATCCCTGGCTTAGCATCTCTAGGTTTTGTTCTTCTATTCTTCCTCGTACTAGATGGAAGGTGGGTTATGGGAATAGAATTCTATTCTGGGAAGAATCTGTCTTTTTCTGTTTCCTTTCTTATTTTGTATACTTTGTCCAGAAATCATTTTCTTCCAATTAAATCTTTCATTTCATTTGATTCCCCTACAGCTTCAGCCTTCCACATCTTGGTATTTAAATTTTTTCAAAAGTCTTGAATGATAGAGAAACCGATGAAATGCTGAGACTGTTGAATCAATTAGAGGGTACAATTATTAGGAATAATATTCTTGATTGTAGAGTTTGGACTCTGGATAAATCTTGTGTTTATCTTGCAATTTTTTTTTTTTCAATTATTTGATTGCTTCTCCTAGTATTCTAAATGCTCCTGTGCTTCCTCGATTTCAAAAGTAAAATTGCCAACTAAAATTAAGATTCTTTCTTAGCTTATCTCTCATAAGAAATCAAATACAGCTTATTTACTTTAGAACAGGCGACAAGATTTTGTTACTGAGACCTTGTTGGTACATTATGATAAGGCTTCAGAAGAAAGTATTGATTATTTATTTTTACAATGTACTGTTGCTAAAAAGTTTGTGGAGGAGATTGTTTGCTGAAAGAGAGGAGTATTGGATTCATCATCAGATACTGGGGTTTAGGAAAAGGCCCAAAAGCGAAAATCATATGGAATGCAAGCCCTTTTGTTATTTTTAGAGAGAGATTTGCAGATTTTTGAAGGCAGAGTCAATGGTGTGAATTTTTTATGGAACGTAAGCATGTTTTTAACATCTCTGTGGGCATATGCAAACCCTGCCTTGCAAGGGATTCCCCTACATCTCACACGGCATAACTGGAGGGAGATGTGTCATTTAACATTGGCTCCATGAAATTGGATGGTGTTAATACATTGAGGGTTGGAACAGCTGAATTGATGTAGCTCTTTTTACATGTATTTTCTTATTAACCTCTGTCAAGGAGGATATCTTATCCGCTTGACATGTAATTTCCTTTCTCATTACTAATAAAATTTTTGTCTCTCATCAAAGAAAGAACCTTTCATCTTTTAAACTGCAGCAATACCTCCTCAGGTTCTGAATTCTGCATTAAAGGTGCTGACAAAATGTTAAGTGTTCCTTAGCAGTTAGCAGCACTTCTGTTCAATTAATTCATTGTTGCTCCAATGGCATCTTCACCACTAGCAAAGGCTAACAAAGCAACAACAAACGAACAAAAGACACCAACAGGGTCGTCATCACTGTACACTGGTTTTATACAAAAAAAAAAATAGCTACATCCCTTCACCAAAAAACGGAGATCTAATATTAAATCTATCATCCAAGGACAAAGAAGATTTGCAGCATAACTAGAAAACCAAAGATTTTAGCAAACCAGATTTTATTTTATGTATAGGCCAAACAAATCAGATTTTATTTTATTTTTTAACTCCGCCTATGTTAGGGTTTTTTTTGACGTAGTCGGTCCCAAACCCGGATAAAGGAGGAGGGTTGTGCGTTAGGTAGCCGACAGCCAACACAATATTCAGTCGGATTTTTTAATAGATTTGAGACCTAATAAAATTTCGTTGGGGCGTACCCTACTCAGCGACGCGCTTTATGATCCGAGTACAACGATAAATAAGAAAGGACCGCTGCATCGGCGCCCGAGTGCAGTGCTAAATAGGCAAAGGTCTTCACACTTTCTTCGACAAGTGAGGAGAGTAAGGAAACTAGTCTAAAATAGAAAGCTGAGATTAGGTACTTTGAATATTGGGGGCCTAACAGAGAAACTTATTAAAGTGGTGGATACAATGGAAAGGAGACAAATCGCAATTACTTGCTTGCAAGAAACGAAGTGGATGGGATAGAAAGCTAAAGAGATTGAGAGGACTGGGTATAAGTTATGGTATACAGAACTTAATAGATCGAGAAATGGGATTGGCATAGTGGTAAGCAATGACCTAAAGGAAGATATAGTTAATGTAAAGCGATGTGAAAATAGAATTATTGCAATTAAGTTAGTGTTAGGAGAAGATATAGTGAATGTAATTAGTGCTTACGCCCCCAGGTGGAACTAGGGGATGGACACAAGGAGAAGTTTTAGGAAAACTTAAAAGGACTGTTACTAGAGATACCCCAGACAGAGATGGTCTTCATAAGAGGAGATTTAAACGGTCATGTAGGATGCGATGTAGATGGATACATAGGAGTACATGGGAGATACAGATACGGTAATAGAAATGAAGAAGGAAAAGATATTTTGGAGTTTGCAGTAGCTTATGATCTCATGGTGACTAACACCTTTTTTAAGAAGAGAGAGGAATATTTGATAACTTATAAGAGTGGCACCTCAAGGATACAAATTGACTTCTTAACTAGGAAAAGAGGCCGCCTAACTTGTAAAGATTGCAAAGTTATACCAGAGGAGAGCTTGACTTCCCAACATAGGCTGTTAATTATAGATATGCAGCTCCAAAGGTAGACTAATAGAAAGAAGATATATAGATGCTCAAGGACTAAATGGTAGAACTTGAAGGGTGACAAGTCACTAACACTAAGGAAAAGAGTACTAGATGAAGATGTTTGGGTGGTAAATGAGAGTGCAAATACTATGTGGGATAAGGTAGCAGAATGTATTAGGAGAGTAGGAAAAGAAGTCGTAGGAGAATCCAAAGAGAGTGCATCAGCACAGAAAAAGGCTTGGTGATGGAGTGAGGCTGTCCAAGATAAGATAAGAGTTAAAAGAGAGTGTTTTAAATTTTGGCAGAAAGATCGAAATGAAGTGAACTTGGAGAGATATAAGGAAACAAAACGTGAAACTAAAAAGGTAAGTGAGGCCAAGACAAAGACATTTAAGGAGTTATATAGGTGACTTGTCACTGAGGAAGGCAAAAGAGAGATATTCAAACTTGCTAAAGCCAGAGATAGGCGGCCCAAGGACTTGAACCAAGTTAAATGCATTAAGGATGAAGATGAAAAAGTATTAGTAAAGGAAGAGGAGATAAAGGAGTGTTGGAAGAGCTACTTTTACAAGTTATTTAACGAAAGCAGCAATAGTTACATACAATTGGGGCAGCTTACCACTTCTAGAAAAGAATTGAATCATATGTGCTATAGAAGAATTAATACGGAAGACGTAAAAGAAATATTGAAAAAGATAAAGAATGGAAAAGCGGTTGAACCAGATGGTATCTCTATTGAGGTTTGGAGGTGCATGGGAGAGAATGGCATAAATTGGTTGACGAAACTTTTTAATGTAGTGTTAAAAAGCAAGAAGACGCCTGATGCATGGAGGAAAAATATCCTTATACCCATATATAAGAACAAATGAGATATTCAATGAGCTATACGATGAAATTATAGGAGAGAGTTATTGAGAGAAGATTAAGAAAGACAATAAACGTTTTAAAGAATCAATTTGGTTTCATGCTAGGGAGATCAACCATGGAGGCTATCTTCCTCCTAAGGAGGCTAATGGAACAGTATAGAGAAGGTCAAAAAGATCTACATATGGTGTTCATTGATTTGGAGAAAGCTTATGAAAGGGTTCCTAGAGAAATTCTATGGGGAGTATTGGAAAAGAAAGGAGTGCGTGTCGCATATATTAAGGTAATAAAGAACATGTATGATAGAGTTGGGACATCTATACGGACATCTGGCGGAGAGACTAAGGACTACACCAAAGCTCAGCGTTAAGCCCATACTTGTTTGCCTTAGTTATAGATGAGATTACTAGACATATTCAGGATGAGGTGTCATCGTGTATGTTATTTGTAGATGGCATTGTTTTAATAGATAAGACGAGAGAAGGAATGAATACTAAACTAGAATTGTGGAGGAAAACGTTAGAGACAAAATGGTTGAGGTTAAGTCATTGCAAGACGGAATACGTGGAATGTAAGTTTAGTCGAAATAGGACTGTCAGTAGTATAGAAGTAAGTTTGGGCACTCAAAAGATTGTAAAAAAAAAAAAAAAAAAAAAAAAAAAAAAACTTTAAATACCTTGGTTCTATGGTACAATAGGATGGAAGGTTTGAAACGGATGTAAGTCACAAGATTCAAGCCGGGTGAACTAAATGGAAGAGTACTTCAGGTGTCTTGTGTGATCGAAAAGTTCCTCTCAAAGTAAAAGAAAAGTATTATAAGGTGGCGGTAAGACCAGCGTTATTATATGGATCAGAGTGTTGGACAATAAAGCATAATCATGTTCAAAAGATTGCAGTTGCGGAGATAAGAATGTTAAGATAAATGTACGGGATAACAAAGAGGGATAGGATTAGAAACGAGGAGATTAGGGGTAAAATAGGAATAGCACCGATTGAAGATAAAATGAGAGAAAATCGACTAAGATAGTTTGATCATGTTAAAAGATGTCCAACGGAAGCACCGGTTAAAAGATGTGAAAGTATGGAGATTAATAGGAGTAGGAGAGGGAGAGGGAGACCTAAGAACTGTTGGAAAGTAATTATTAAACATGACCTTCCCTATATAAATTTAATGAAGGATATGGCCCTTAATAGATTTGATTGGCGTCATCAAATCCATATAGCCGACCCCACCTAGTAGGAAAAAGGTTAGTTTGGTTTGGTTTGGTTTACAGGCCAAACAACTTTCTCAAAAAGTCCTCTGGTTCAGAACCCTCCATATGCACCACATCATTCAGAATGTTGCCATCACCCAAGCCTCAGCGTTTCAAGCATAGATGTTCCATGGTTGCCAAGCAGATGTCAAGTATGTATAGAGCCAAGCATTTTTGGTTGACTTTAGGAAGACACTGAAGTTCATATAACTCAGTTAACCCCAATATAGAAATAACATGCCCCATAATTGCCCAGCAACATTACAATACCAAACCAAACCAAACCAAACCAAACTAAGCCTCTTCCCACTAGGTGGGGTCGGCTAAATGATAAACTTATCAAAAAAAATTATAAACTTATCAAAAAAAAAAAAAAGATTACAAAACAAGCCCCATAATTGCCAAGCAACATTACGATAAATAAGAAGATTATAAATTAGCTTTATGACACATACAACTCCACTTAGGAAGAACTTTCACTGTTTCCTCAAATTATCAAAAGGTAAGAACAGTGCCCTAATCTGCTGGTCAAGCAGAAAGTGTAACCTTTGATTGGGCCTTGGATAATAAAAAGTCAAAGGGGTAAATGATTAATAAAACCTCCAAGTTTTGCCACTCATAGGCCTTTAAGGTAACTGAGCTCCTTAGTAGAACTTGTCAAAATATTTATGGCGTTTGCTTCGCCTTTTGTAGTTGCCTTACCATTTTATACTCCAATTAGTTTCCATCTATTGATCACTCTCTTAAAGCCTTTCTTGCCTCTGATTAATATAAGAATATTGAGCCCACGTGGGACAGTTAAGTGATAAGATCTCTACTAAATGAAGTAAAGGTTACCAGTTCAAACTCCCCCAGCATTACCTGGCTCCTGGTTTGGTGGGTTGGATAAGGAGTTCTAAATTACTCCCACAGGAGGTAGAGAAAAATCTAATATCAATGATAACAATATCGAATATTGTCAACTAAGATACTGATTGAAACTTCAAACTACCGCAAGTTTTTATTCTTTTGTAGAGAGAGAGTAAACACGACCAATCTTTCCTACACGGTATGCAGAGGTAGTGATACCCCTCTAGTATCAAAGATAATAGTAATGTTGAATATTGTCAACTAAGATACTAACTGAACTTCAGAAGACATGCACCATAGGTTTTATTCTTTTGTGGAGAGACAGTAAACACAACCAATCTTTCCTACACGGTGCATGGACATTCATGACCTTTTCAGTGCCTATTTCCAACGCTTTTCTCACAAAAACTTTCATAAATAGCATAAATGAAAAAAAAATGATAAAAGTGAATTAAAAAAAGGTCAATGAATTTTACTTATAAATAAAAGGCAATACTTTTAGTATAATTAAGAATCACAATTTCATGTGATCAACCCCAACTAGTTTGAGAGGGCTTGTTGAGTTGAATTAAGGATCACAATTATACATAGATGGGATCAGGGAGGGGGAATGGACTCAAACCATGAACCTAGTCAATGGTGGGGGAGCCTTCTACCACTTAGTATAGTGGGAATGAAAGAATAAGGGGAAGGCATGAGAGGACGACTAGTGTATGTTGGCAATAGCAAAGTCGAATCTCAAATTCATCGGTAGAACAATTAAAATATGCATTATATTGTACATTCAATGCCACAACTTCACGTGACTTTGCATGAGCAACATAAAATGGGCACCACAAGAGTTAAGCCTAAAAAAAGAAAATAAATTTGACGTCATCCACTCTCACCAATAAGTAAATAAAGAAATTCAAATTTCCATCATTGACATCAAGAAGTTAATTGTCATTAACAAAAATTTACATAATCTTGGAACGCCAAGAATAACTAACTTGAGCAGCCCAAACCGTCACCTTTATTCCGTACAAAATTCTAGAGAAGAAACGTGTTCTCCAATCAATTTTCTATGTCAGAAATATGCAGCACTGTGATCCTAGGAAAAAGAAAACCTACCCAAAAAAATAAATAAATAAATTGGGGGGGAGAGAGAGAACATTCGTAATTGCAAAAAGAAATGGTAAAAAAGAAAGAAAAGAAAAAAAAAAATTATTGGTTACAAATGATCAGATTGGATAATAAGATTACAACATTTAAATGAGTTGGATTAAAGATCTAAAAGACAGACAATAGAGATACTCATGTTAAGATCCTTGTCCGGCTACATTCTCTTATATGTCTGAATTTAACTTCTTTTCCCTCATAATTTGAAGTGCTATCAAATAATATATTTGAAAAGAAAAAAATAAAAAATCTTCAGACTTATCATTTGAAAGATAATTGTCAAATATAAATTAAGGCATATTTCTGCGATTGTAAGGTGTTCAAACCATTCTTCTTTTGGAGGGTCAAAATACCAAGAATTTTGTTCATTTTCTATTTAAGAATATTCTCATTATTTTGCTTGGGTGAGTTGGATCCAATACCAATTTAATGATTAAGGTGAAATTGATCAATTATCTATTTATCCAAATAAAAAATAAAAAATAAATTGTTCAATTATCTAATTTGAATAACTATCTCTATTGTAGCACTTCTTCTCAAATCTTTAATCCGAACTCACTTAAATGAGTATGGTTATACCATCCAATCTGATCATTAGGAACCAATATTTTTTACGATTTAACTTTTTGCAATTGCAGACATTTTCTCTTCTTCTCAAGTAATGGGGTTAAATATTTCAAATCCGAAGAATTAATGTGGTTTAAAGGTCCTCACTCAAGCATTAATAATTTGTGGTACAGATATTAATTGTTCTCGACTTAACAAGATTATGAAAATGAGAATGTTTCATTAACTAATTTGTTGATATTAGTTATAATATTAGTTTCATTAACTAATTTGTTGATATTAGTTATAATATTAGTTATGCAAGATTAAATTTCTTCATTTATTTTGTGATAGTCAACGAAGAATAGATTTTACAACATAAAATTTTCAATTCTTGTCATCTTTAACTCTACGAATAGATATTTTATGCTTTTAATGGAAAGTTCGAAACCATACAAAGATTAGAGATGAATATGGTACAAAAAAACACCTTTGAATCCTCAAGGCATTGAGAATAAAATACCATGTAGACAAATGTTGGTGGAAAAGGCAACTTGAAGCACATATTGGTTTAATTGGATATCTGGTCCAATGGATAGATGAGTTTTTGATTGTGTCCCTCACATCCTTCAGCCTTACTGATGCAAAATGGAAACAAAATTATTTTATTTTATATTATTAGGATATATTTGAAGTGGGATTCTATTTTTATTTTAGGATTTATTTGAAGTAAGATTCTATTTTTATTGCCTATTTTTATTGCAGGATTTATTTTGAGTAGGATTCTATTAGAAATTTTATAAGATTTTATTAAGATACTTTAATCTTTAATTTGATATCCTTAAATATTTGATTTATCTTACAGTAATGATAGAGCTTGCTAGCCTATATAAAGGTTTTAATTGAATGGATTAGGGTTCTAGACTTGATGAATTGAATTCGATGATGTTGAATGGCCATGCGCTTGTGTTTCTCTTCTCTCTCTTCTTCTTTGGCTTAACTCTTCTTTCTCTTGCTTGATCTCTTCTCTCTCTCTACTTTTAATCTGTTTGTCTCGCATTAACTTTGATATCAGAGCCTAAACAATCCCTAATCATTGTTTAAACCCTAATCCTTAAGGCGCTATTCAATCAACCAATCCCTGATCAAAACCTTAAATATTTTATTTAAATAGAAGTTGCACCACCCTCGAACGACAATGTCTTGCGACTATCATTGTTGGATCTTCGATCCCAATCTCTAGGTTTTAATATCACTCATGACTGGTATATAGATATCTCTATGTAGTGGTCAACCTTCTAAAAGCTTTGCCACTGACAACAAAGCCACACACCACACGTGTATTCTACTCTAGTGATTGAAGCAAGTACAATGTCTGACTTTTTCAAAAAATAAGTAAAAATTTGAAAACATTGACAACATGTGTTGGGGGAGTGCCTAAAGAGCATCTCCTTAGAAGTGTGTGCTGTTTGTTTGCTTTGGGGTGAGGAGGGATAGTTATTCTTAGGGGAGCCTAACCTTTCTGAGAAATATGTTAATTACCAAATATGATGAGGTCACCGGAGTTCGGCAAAAAGATGAGAAATAAGACAATCTAAAATAAGAGAGAGAGAGAGAGTAGTAAGGGTGATAGGATGGTAAAGGCTTGATGCTAGACCCTCCAAAGGAGAAGAGTTTATATAGGTGAGGATAAAATCCTTTTAGGTGAGAGTCAGGGTTTAAATCCGTTATGAGGATATTAAGCCCATATTGATGTGCCCATAAAAGGATAAAGATTTCTCGCATGATGCTCTCTCTAGATTGGTTGGGTAAATCCCAAAGGCCTTTTGATTCCAACCTCCAATTCATTGAACCCCAAATGATCCCACTAATTGTTAGTTAGAGAAATCCTCGAACGTTGTTCCAAATCCGGGGAGAGCATGTATTCCCACGAGAAGACTTGCCACAGGCGAAGTACCATGAATATTTTTGCGTCTGACTAAAGGTGGCTCGGCGCATGAGGCTATGCAACGCAAGAAGGTAGAACAATCCTAGGCCATATGCCTGCGGCCATGGTACCTACACTATTCATAGCTCGTGAGACACTAAAGAAGGAAACAAACTCCATTGCAATTTGAAAATATAGGACATAAATCTCAACACAACATTTCTTTTATGGGTGAAGTTTAACGTAAAATGAATTGAGCTAACATGAAAATGGCATGCCATCCTATCATCCTTCACTTAAACCATCAAACAATTTCACACAAACTCCTTAATTGATCACATGATCAAATTGTGATGCTACAAGCATGTGGCAATGCTTGATATACCACACACAGCCAACTCAATCAACACAATCTAAGCAGCTGGTAACTTGGTAGTAATGACAAAACAGCATGTACAATTTCATTCTGTTGCACCAAATACAACTATCTATGTAAAATAGAAAAAGATAATAGGAGTGTCAAAAATATATCACCAAATATTGTACTTAAATCCCTTGGACATGCCTTGACATAGCACTGCTTTTTGCAACTTCATTGTTTCTCATCACACGATGTCAACTTGTGTTTCAGTGTAATCGCATTTTATGAAACTACTTCATACAAGAAGAATGATAAGGTCACCATGTCTCTTACCATTAAGCATATCCCTTACCGCTAAGGTTTAAAGATGCATTTTAAGTAGTTTGCTCTGGACTTGTACAGAACTAGATCAAAACCTAGAAGCAGGAAGCATAAGGGATATTAGGTAAGCCAGGATAGAAGAGGCAAGTCTTCTTGAAGTAACGAAAAATGATCTATGAATTTCCAGCAGCAATAAGATGCTAAATTGAAGTGACTAATACTAACCCAATTGAACTTCATGAACAAATCACCGCATGCAAAATACAATAAGATACCTAGGCGACACTTGCCTGCCCAACAAAAACACCAAAAAAATTCCAACTCTTACCAACATTTTCTAACTTCCTCATATAAAACTTCACCGCATATCACTTTTACACCAACATTTTGTAAAAGTTGGCCACCCAAACACCCCCACCAATGGAACTAAGAACACAACTTATACAGCAAACTATTTTACACAGACTCAATTATGTGTATTAGGTGCGGCGATGCATTCAATTGTCAAGCTTCTCAAAGTCTTAAATTTAGGCCAAAAACTGGTATGGATATGTGGTCCACACACATAGTGAATCTTGAAATATATATTTATTATACTAGATGTATCCTCACCTTCAAATGGATTAATCTCTAGAGCTCCTGATCCCAGCCCACCAAAACAGGAGCTAAGTAATGCTAAGGGGGTGCAAACTAGTACATTTATTTCAATTGGTAGATATCTTACAGTTGAACTGCCTCCATGTGGGTAAACCTGAAATTTGTTATATATTACATAGTATATTGATATCATACATTTTTATTATTTAGGAATGGATTTGAAATTAAATGAAAATATTAAAAAATAAAAAATAGCATTTTTATCTTACATCCACATGAAATTCTAGGAATATTTTTTACCACAAAATATAATCTACTATTGAAAGACGTAGTAGTGTGGTGTCAGGTCGAGTCAAATACCTACAACCGTTAACTTTTGAACACTTGAGAGGTGTATATTCATGACTAACACAAACGTAAAAACATATTGTCATTTTGAGAAAAGGAACTTAGAATCAAATAATAGGACTAATTTTACATTTATTTATTATTTATCATTATTTCTAATTTGTTTATAAATAAGAATTTTAAAATAAATATAACTAAAAGGTAAATGTATTTTCAGTACAAAAATTAATATGTAAATGTTTCTTCATGTACATATATAAAATATGTATTTATCCATCAAGGTGTTCGCACTTCTCGATAATTTTAAAAATTCACGTTCAGCATATCCTTGTCAAATCCGTATTTCATATTCATATCCATGCTTCTTGACTGTTGTTTTAAATATTAATAAAAAATAGAGGATTAAATGTCTAATTTGGTTATAGGAGTAGGACCCTTGATATATTGAGTAGACACAAGCACGTGTAGAAAAATAGAAGAATCCATGTGACACTGATCCCAAAACATCTAGGACCACAATGGGTAAGATCTTACGAGTATTGTGGTCTACAACTAGCAGGATCTTACATGTAATGTGACATGACTGAATCAACAACCTTAACTGCAACTATGCTAGGCTATTTATACCTCAAAAAATTTACTAAAACATAGATGTAAAGGTGTCTGGTGTAAGAAGATAACAAACCAATATAGTTAGGATACGGTGAACGCTTGCAAAGAAAGCATTCTAGTAAGGATTAAATATATATATATATATAACAGTGAGTGTTAAAGAATCAAGAGTCTTACGGAGCCATCCAGCGGTAAGTTCCAGTCTCCGGTGTCATTCCTTCAGTCTGCACCTCAATACGAGCCACCCCAAAATCTGCAATCTTTATAGACTTGTCAGCGGAAATTAGAAGATTGTCAGACTTCAGATCACGGTGGATCAAACCAAGCCCATGCACATACTCCATCCCCCTGGCAACATCTAAAGCTTGCTTGACAGCCAACTTCAAAGGCACAGAACGGTTCTGCCGCTTTGTCAAAAACTGCCGCACTGAACCTCCCTTGGCATATTCTGTTACTATACACCAAACCATTGGTTTACGACATGCACCAATAAACCGAACTATGTTTGGATGCCTTAACGTGGCCAGCATCATTACTTCCTGCTGAAACTGTTGCTCCATCAACTGTGCCCTCTCTAGGTCATTCTCTGGCCTCTCTAAAAGCTTGATGGCAACGTCTTCACCGTTGTAAGTACCTTTGTAGAGTTTCCCAAAAGCCCCCTGTGCAAAAGCTGGTCCCATATTAAGCTTCCTCAAATCAATAGTCCATTCATCAAAGTTCTCAAGCATCTCTGTAGGAACGCAAGGATTCATTAGAGCTTGCGCCAGTGCATCACCACTTAGACCATGTGAGACTTTTCCTCGATTAACACTATGGGCAATAGAGTAATTGTTGTTAACACGCTTTAATCCTTGATGGTTTAAGATGCGAGTGTGAGAATCATTCGACCCAACACTACTGTTATCAACTGACATAGCACTGGACCCTCCACCATTGCTCATCTGCAAGCTACAGAAACTGTCAATTGACATGTTGGATCCCTCCCCAAGCTTATGGTAAAAGCCTTGAGAGAGATCAAAATTATCATGGTTGTTATTTAGGCCTATAATTCCAGTAAACTTTTGTGCCTCCAACATTTTCTCTGAAAAAGCAGAGCAATCTTCAATGTTCCCTTATTTATTCAGAATCAGCATGTCCAAGCTCAAATCCCTTTATCAAAACCCTAAGACCAAAAGGAATACAGAAAATTATATCAGAACTGAATTTTAAAACCTGGAAGACCTCTTGGCTGCATAATTCATTGAAAAAAAAATATATATCAATCTGTGATGTGATAACCATGTACCCCATTTTAATGAAGTCGAAGCATTACAAATCACCTCAAATTAAAGGTTCCAAACACCATAATGTAATTGGTTCCCACCAAAAATACATGTAAGTGAAAGAAAGTTAATGCTCAAGTCTAGAAGTTGCCTTAATTTGATAAGGAATTAACAAAAAGGTCCACCAAAGTGATACTCAAAAAATCATCAGGCTCAGCTGAGGGAGATTAGCACCTTTAAACACCAACATACAGGATTATTTTCATTTCGGAAACAGATACAACACACAGTTGAATCTGTTGCATTGCCTTTCCTAAAAAATGAAACTGGGGTAAATTTCATGCAAGCATAATCACAACATTCAAACAATTGCAAATTTCATTTAAAACCAAGTATTGCTACATGATACCCCTAATTTTAGAGAGATGAAAGCCCTAATTGTTATAAACCCTTCAAACATGCAAATATTTCTCCAAGAAACCATACTGGCACTCATCATTCAGCATCATTTATCAGCACTAAACCGAAAGCACAGAACTTAAACCCAAAGATTGAAACTTTAACCCTTAACAGTA
>JAVXUM010000021.1:8758656-8775766 GCA_035590655.1 Pouteria glomerata | reverse complement strand
TCTTACTACGAAATTCATATATAAATCATCCATAGAACTTGTATTGAATCCAAGAAAAGAAACTACTCACACATGATTAAAGATAATCTCAACGAAGAATCACAAATTTTGTTCATATTTTGGAAAGATTAGAGTAAAAATTTAATGAAATTGAACTGGATCTATTTTCTCTCTCTAAATTCTCTCTCTACAAATGGAAAATCTAAAACTGAAATATACGTCTATGAAAAACTACTCTCAAACGATCTCAGTTTTCTATATATACAATATAAAGCATATGTACAAAACTGCCCATTTTCATCAGCCTGAATTACAGAATACAGTAAATGCAGAATGGTTCGAACATGTGTTCTAACAGACATCATGGACTTAGAATTTTTTTTTCCTACTGAACCATGCACAATTTCTGTTGTTCTAACCAAGGTTCAAACCAACTTCTCGACACTTTAACTTTTCTTCAAATCTTCAACCACTGGTGTCTCTGTTAATTGAACCACTGTTCAAACAAGGGTCCGTTCAAACAAACGTTCGAATCAACTTCTAGACTTAGAATATTTCACTATTCCTCAAATGTTGTTGCTCTTTTGTTGATCGAACAAGGGTTCGAACCTTATGCGGTTCGAACAAATGTTCGAACGATGTCCATACTTAGTCAATTTTTTATTGATGTTCACTTGGCAGCCCTTCTGTGGTTAGAACTCAAGTTCGAACGGCTTGTGGTTTGAACCAATGTTCGAACAATTGCTCTAATTTCTTGTTTTATGTGCAATTTCTGCTATCCTTATTCCCAAACACCTGCAATTCATGAAAATTCTACATTAACAGATTACGTTCAATTTTTCTTTCTTTTTAACATGTAAATTTGCCTATCAATTCTCAATTAAAAGTTTATGATTGTACTTTTTATAGTACAATCAATGGCTATTCTTTTTGCAATTTAAAAAAAAATGTTAATTATGTTTGTACCTTGTAATAAAGACAAAATTTAGTAGAGAATATTTTATTTCTCTTATTTTGACATATAATCAGCTTTATCATCTTCATTTTAAAGATACTTCATTAAAATTACTCTTTTATACTTGAAAATTACTCTTTTATTTTATTTTTGCCACATCATTATAAATTTACAAATGGTAATTCACATTTATCATTTTGATTTTTTTATGCATTTTAAAAATTCATTCTATTATTATTCTATTTTTTCTTTACAAAAAAAATTAAAAAAATGCAATTACTCATTTGATATATTCAAAAAATATTTATATAATTATTTTAATTTTACATAATAAACTATAGTTACCTAAATATCTCTTAGTTTTAATTTTATTTTAATTTTTATTTCTATTCTTTATGATTGTCCATTATAATTCTTTAGATGGTAGAAATGTATTTTTCATTTCATTTTTGAAATAATAATAATCAATGAAATTTAAAATACGCATGAACTCAATGCTCGTTCAATTTTATTTTTATATATTTAAATTAAAAATAAAATTAAAAATAGTTTGTTTAATAGTTAATTTATTTTATTTGTAGAGGTAGGTAAATTTTAAACTTTGATGTCAATATGATATATTACATGTTAAATCGTTATTACTTAAGATCTCAATTATTTAAACACTATTAAAAAATATTATTATAATTATTATACTTCTATGACTAATATCTTTTTATTTTTAATTAATAAATCTTTATGATAATAAAAAATTTTACTCTCCAATTAATTTTAAAGTATTTAAATATTTATTTTAATTTTTTAGAAATAAATGTAAAAATAAGAATTTTATTTATCTTTAGTTTTTGGCTTTTAACACTATAAATTGTATCCACAAATAGATTATTGCATCACATTCTAAATTTTCACCAAATAAAATTGCATAATTATCCCATTTGTCTAATAAGATATTTTATATAATTTTAATACCACAAATATTTTTCTAAAACAATTAAATTCATATCAACTTGAAAATGTAGAATACAAAAATTTATTTGTAGACCACAAATAAGCAAACCCTTTAATCAATTACTTTTTTAATTAATAATCCAATAAAAATTAAAATAAATACATTATTATATTTTTTGTTATTAATAAATTAATGTGAGAAAAAAATAGTTGTTAGTTGAATGAGAATTAATTATTAATAGCAAAAGTAATTTTAAAAGTAAATATGAATTAGGTTTTTATAAGAGTATTTATGGTATTAAAATAATACAAAATATATTAATAGAAGAATAAGTGTAGTTGACTAATTTTTTTAATGAAAAAATAAAATAAAATGTAAGAATTTATTGATAAAGTACAAACAAGCTCATCTAATTTTTTATTCTGGCATGCTAATTATTTTTAATTTGCGACAAAAAGGATAGCTCCAAACAAATCACAAAAACACAAAATTCATTAATAATGGCAGGCCCCTATAAATTTGAAATGATTAAAAAAAATGATCCCTAAAATTAAACTAATGTCAAAAGAAAGACGGTGTTATAAATTACCAAAAAAGAAAAAGTTGATATATTTTTGATCTGTTGAGCAACTATTTATTATTTGACCACTTAGGGAATGTTTGGTATGATAAAAAGTGAGATAAAATAAGATAAATTATAAATTCATAATACTTGCAGTGAAACAAGTTTTAAAAATTTTCAGAGATTTTCAAAATTTTTCAAAATTTTTTTTAACTTAAACACCCCCTTAAATACTGTTGTCATAAACGCATAACAAATCTCAAAAGGGGAATTCATCATTTAATTCCATATAAAAAAACACGTCTAAATACATTCTAAAAACAATAAATATTCCTAATCAACCTATCAAAGGGCTTAAATCTTCCATGTTTTCGTATTTTTGGGTCAAAAATTGGACACCAACTAGGCCATCAAGACACCTTTTTTTTTGGCAGTAAGGAAAACTTTTATTTGGATTAAAGGGAGAATACAGAAAGAAATAGGGCATACAATCTTTACAACTAGATTAAAAAAAAAAATGGATGCCCCAATAAGCACGTAAATTTGTGAAGACCTGACTATTTAATTTGATTAATTACTAAAATCCCTCTTAGAGGGGTGGGTTTTTGCTGCGGACCCTCACCGGTTCATTAATTACAAAATTTAAGTTTTAACAAGAAAAAGGGAGATTTCAAAGCCTAGCCTCCTGGAAAAACCAGGGCAATAGGCCCAAATGAGTAATGGGGGGAGAGATAGGGACTACACTGTGCTTGACCCAAATCGAAATCATCTTCTCCACACCGAACCAAGGGAGATCAAATTCTTTTTTCCCCTTTGAAATTCCGCAGGAATCCCTACACGAAATTCAAGTACACGACTCACAAGCAGTTGCACTTCTTCAATGCTACCGATCTCCTGCAAGATATAGATCCACTTCGAGAGAATGCTAGAAGTTCCACCGATCCAATTGGAGCTTTGCTTCTGCCATGTCTTTCTGGGCCTTCTTCCTACGGTAAAATATTGGGCAGTCCCGACTACAAACATAGGATTGAGATTGCAGAATCAGGACACAAAATCACAAAAGAAAAGGAGAAACTGAGTATAACTAGTTCAACTAATAAGCAATAAATAAACCCATCATTCAGCACAGCAAAATCATAGGCTATAGCTATAGAACTTAAAAGCTTTTGATGCCTCATCATCTAAAACAAGAGGGGCACCAAAGGCTTCATTATAACTGGCATGTCTTCCTTCACACATGATAATCTCTGGAATGACGACCAATTTTCTTGCTCCCAAAATGAGGTAGATAATCCTAATAGTAACAAAACACAGTATTGTCTACATAAACCAAAACAAGAGAAAAGCATAGAGCTGGGAAAAGCATAGAGTTGGGAAAAACCTAGTGCACAACACATCCTGATGTAGAGAGCCTTGGCACTCCTGGCACTGTGTCCACAGCCTCCCAAAAAGCTTCTCTAACTCAGACACTGCAAATAATCCAGGTTTACTAATTTATTATTTCATTTCTGGAAAAAATTATTGATTGGTTCTTTTAGCACATCTTCAGAGCCATATTTCATAATGCAATATGAAAAGAACAAAATTTCTTGCATACCATTAGCTATACTCCTGCAATAAAGTTCTGCTTCTCTTCCTTTGCAATGTGAACAGAGAGTTCGATCAGAATAACTGGTCCAGAAAATCCATAGAATTGAACAATCAGGGTAATAAAAAAGATGCATGCATCAAATTATGGAAACATGGAAGTATTACATCTAAAAATATAATACAATGGCTGCAAATGTAATAATTCTTTAAGGGTGTGTTTGGATTGGGGATTTAGAGAGGGAAAAAGAAAATGTTTGAGAAAATGGAAGGAAAAGAGAGGAAATGTAAAATCCTAACATTTGAGTAGATTAAAAAAATATAAAGTATAAAAGGCATTTATGAATAAATTAATTTTTTAATTTCTCAAATCCCATGCTTTTCCATTTTCCATCACAGACCAAACATGAGTTATTTTAAATCCCTATCCCTTTCCTTGATAAATTCATGATCCAAACACAGTACAAGTATAAACCACTGAAGTAAGACTACTTTCTAAACCCCCCTAAAAGTAATTGGAACTGAAGAAAAAAGAACTTTTTTTCATTCTTTCTTGAGAGGGGAAGTTTTCCAGGTGAAGGGGGGTTCACATTCCTGAAATGCATAGAAGTACCCGAAAATGTTTTTTAATGAGACTTCACATTTAATAATAATAAAAAAACTATTAAAATGCATTTCAATATGCTTTCGTCATTTTCTTATGTACAAATTAATCATGTAAACGGACTTCTGTTGCCCAAACTTCCATCTTTTGAGATTTTAATTCATTATACTAAATATTGTTTTTGTAAGGAAAATAGTGAGTAAACAAATGGATAAAATTTTCTTTAATAGATATATTTATGAAGAAAAGCTCACCACCTTTCAAAACATGCATTCTAAAATTTACATCACTAGGATTTCAAGCTCCAAGGGTAGAAACTGAAGATACAAGAATGTCGTCTTTGTGATCAGCTCTAAAATCCTTTCTACACCTTGTGGATAATTTGGGCCGGATTGGAGGTTCAACTATCTGGGAATAATGCCAAGCATCATTGGAGGTGAGTGGGGTGAGACGAACTAAGACAATCTGGAGCGTGTGTGTGAGAGAGAGAGAGAGCACAAGGTTGGAGCCTATGGTGAAATTTTGATGATATTGTTGTAGAGGGTTTAATGAAGGGGGCTTAGTGAGGCAATGATCAAGATAATTGAATGGCACCCACCATTAGCTGTGTGACCAGGCTTGCTGCAATACTTGTGGCCATTGAGGAGATGATATTGTTGGTTCGTCTTCCAATGTCTTTTGTTAGATGAACAAGAGTGTCTCGAAGCATTCCCTAGCTCCTAGGTCCAACCACCAATCTGCTAGTTCTCGGTGATCCCACACAGCAGGAAAGGCCATGAGACTCTTGGGGGTTGCTTAAGGATGGAAGGTGTCGGAGGTGTCGGAGGAGGTCCTTAGTCTTGCTCAAACCTTAAGGAATCTTGTAGAGGTTCCCGTTTTTCTCTTCTTTCTTTTTTTAAATAAAAGAGGGCAGTATGTCAAAGTTTTATATTAATTATGGCGAAGGAAAACGATGGCTACTGTAATACCTGAGACTTTTGAACGAACATGAATTACGAACATGAAGTAAGACTTTTGGAATGCCTCGGAGATGATTTTGTGTAAACCCTAAATTTTGACTTAGTGTGTGTGACAAACATTACATTTCTGGGAGATAAATTGGAGATAGTTCGAGACTTTCATTTTTACTTAGAGATGATGAAATAAAAACATGTCTAGGACCTAAAATAAATTAAGTTAATATTGGATTAAAGTTTAGTAATTTAAACCCCTAATTGTTCAAATTAGTTTAAGTGATTAGAGAATTAATTCTAAAAGATTAAAAGAGTGTTATTTTGATTTAAAGTGGGAGGAAGTGAGCTTAGGTGTGAAAAGAATCCTTTAATGCAAATATGGGAATATTCTTTAGTAGAAGTCCATTTAGTTCATGCATTGGAAGACTAGTTAGAAAATTAGTGTAAAGGAAGAACTTTAGTTCAAGTGTAAGGCAATTAGTTAGAGTTTAATTGACTAAAGAAGTTGGATGACTTGGAATGGGATGATTCGGCCATGTAGGATAAGAAAAGATTGATTTTGTTTTGTCTTTGCCATGTGGAGAACAAGTTGGAAGAACCATTCGACTAGTGAGTTGCTTGGCCGAATGGTTTTTGTGTGTGTAAGCAAATTGTCTTTACTTTAGTCAATATGGTGGGTCCATGTAGTAGGACTTTAAAACCAAAAGCCATGTGATGAAATTGAATTGTTTGGAAGAGGACATTCGGGTGGTTCATGGAGATGGGAAGACTAAGACCTATTGTTGAAGACTTGGTTGGTCTTGGACCAACTTTAGGGAGAGAGCTTGGAAGATTAGTTGGACATTGACCAAAGTTAGGAGGTTTAGTTGGATGTTGACCAAACTAAGTAAGACATTAGTTGGAAGTGAGCTAAATTCACCATATGAAGAAGCATAGCCGAATGAGAGGTTTTAGGTTGTCTTTTACCCTTGTACAAGTAAGTCAAGACCATTAATCATGTGGGCCATGGAGGTTGACAAACTAAAAGCCATATGATGTACAATTGAAGGGCAATTCGGTTAAAAGCATGGCTTGGCCGAGTAGGCCAAGTCTTTGGCCTTTTGTGCTTTCCATTTTGTCTTGATACATGTCAATGCAATTTAAAGTGGTGGGACCATAGCTTAGATTTTGTGAATTTGCCATGTGAATAATTGGAGACCAAAGGAATAAGGCCATTCGAGTAGAGTGGAGGATTGGAAGAAAAGTTAGGGGGTTAGTTAGACTTGGACCAATTTTAGGGGACCTAGTTGACTTGTGACTAAATCCAATTGAAAATGTGTTGGGAAGGAACCAAACTAGATGGATATTTTCCAAAATGAACCATAAATTTGACAAAGAAGAAGACTTGGTCAAAGTCTTTGTGGTTGGTGGAATTTGAAGACTTTTTGGAACCAAGGCAAGCATACCATTCGGCCAAGGGGTTTCAAATTGGTTTTTGTCTTCATTCATGCAAGACAACACATTTAAGGAGGTGGGACCATGCATTAGACTTTAAGGAATCAAATTGGAGAACAATGGAAGAGGCAATTCGGTTAAGCAAAAGGCTTGGCCGAGTAGGCCAAGTCTTTGGCCTTTGGTTGCTTGTTCAAGTGGTCTTGTGGTTTGTCAAAACAATTAAATATGGTAGGGCCCATGTGTGGACTTTATGAATTTCCATGTGATGCAATTCGGATGGTTTGGAGGGGTGGAGAAAACTTGGAAGATTTGGAAAGAAACTTGGGAAAAAGTTTGGAAGACTAGTTGAATTTTGAATAACCTTGGAAAATTTAGTTTGTTGGTAACCAAACCAATTGAGACATGACTAGAATTGGACCAAATCTTCCATCAACTCAAACAAATAAAGCAATGTTTTGGGGAAAAGGGGACATGACCGAAGGTTAATGCTAATTGGTGGGAAGGAAGGTTTTTGAACCACACTTGGACACCTTGGTTTATGACCATTCGGCTATAAGAAGGAATATGGGGAAAAAAAACTAAGAAAAACAAAGAAGAAAAATAAATGACAAGGGAGTTACAAGAGGAGAATTCGGCCAAGGGAAATTGAAAATAAAAGAAAGAAAAAAGGAAGAAGAAGAAAAGAAAAGAAAGGAGAAGCAGAGAAAGAAAAGGAAAGAACACTAGGAAGAAGAAAGTTATACTAAAATAGGTAAGTTATTTTTATTTGGTCCTAAATTAATTTTTGGGAAGAGTTAAATTAATTATTTAGAAGAGAAAATGAAACAAACATGGTGTTCTTTAGGGATTTTTGGAGAATTAAATCATAGAAGGAGAGAATTGAAGAAAAATGGTGGAAATTGTCAAGTTTGGACCCTTGGGACCATCACACATTCTCCTTCAAATTCTTGAAGATTTTTGGCTCAATTTTGAGGTAGGGATACTTTACTCTATTTCATATATGTATGTATGTATGTTTGGGAAATTATATGTGTGATTGGATTTGGAAAATTTAGAAGAAATTGTGAAAGGATTGAAAACTAGCTAAGTTAGCTATATGCTCACTAAAATGGCCAAAAGCCTAAACAAATGGAGAGCTGCATATTTCCCCTTTTGGGAACTGAAAAATAGAAGTTTCAGGGTTTAGAAACCCTAGGGCTTGCATAAAATTGATCCCCTAAAGTGTATGTAAAAATTTGTGCAAGTTTGTAACTTTTGTTACCTAAAAACCCTAAAAATGGCATAATTTCGTGGGAAGCTTTAGAGCTGGAAATATCAGGTTTAAAGGGCTGGAAATCAGTCGCTAGAAGGCTCAAATTCTCTAAATTCCACTGAAATTAAATCCTCCCAAGTTTGGTTAAGTTTCGATGCAAAAACATGACAAATCGGTAGCATAGAAATCAAAAAGGGGATGGAAAAATATAACCAGCTAGGGGCTGTATTTTCAGCACTTGAGCGGTGTTTTAAGATTGAAATTTTGGTTAGAATGATGTATTAAAAGTGTAGGAAGAAATCGTAATTGGTATGGCAAAAATTGGCTAAGTTTCGGGTACCAAACATGACCATTTTGGGCTCGAAAATGGAACCAAATTTAGGTTTAAATTTTAAGTGTTTCAAATCTGGATTTTTAATGTTATTACTACCATAATGGGGTTGAAATGTTGGTAAATGCATTAATGGCATGTTTATTGATTGTTTAGTATGTTTATGGGATGAATTTGGAAGTTATGTGTATGTTGGATGGAAGTTCTTTACTTAATTGGCAAACGAACTTATTATGTTCTTATGATATGGAATTTAATGTGGACTTAAAGAAAAGAAATAAAGTGTTGGTTGTTTGTTTGTCCGGGGTTGGGTACGGTAAAATGTGAAGGGTCTTGAGATACCCTCGGGTTGCAAGTCCCGCAGGGTTTGGTTTTCATGCCAGTGGGTTAGTAGGCCACAATATGTTTTGTGTACCTATGGCGTATCGTCGCCCTGGACTATGGTCCTAAAACACGTTTAGCTCCGTATTCAGATTTAGTTTGGCGTATTGTCGCCCTGGACTATGACCCTAAAGCACGTTTAGTTATGTGCCCACTTCCCGATGATTGTGTGCAAGGTTATTGAATAATGAAAAAGTTACTAAATGGCTACAGATAAAATGTATATTTGCCAATTGGTGAAATTTCAATGAATGATGATGAAATTTTTGTATTTTATGTTTTCTTAGATGTTTGTCATGATTATGTTCCATAATATTGTCAATGTGCATATCTTGCAATATATATATTGATGTGGAGTAGCGTGAGCACACGCCGTCCGTGCTCACCTCCCTACAGATGTCAATGCAGGGCCCACACAGGAAGACTAAAGGTGACCTGAGTCAAAGATAGAGGAAATTGTGGCATTCCTAAAATTTTTGGACAGTCTGAACTCTTATCATATACCATTATGAACTTTAAGTTTTGGACTGTAATGACCATGAGGTCTAATATTGTAAATTTAATGTAATGACAGCTAATTTACAGTTTCCTTATATATTATGGTTTACTTTTACAGTCTGGATACAGTCTGGGTTTATATTGTTTATCTGGTTTCCGATGATATAGTTGTGGGTCCCATTGCGTGACCGTTGTATATACTCTGATATGATGGCCAAGTTGTGCAATATATGTATATTTATCACTCACTCCTTGGGTCCTCGGATTCGGGGCGTGACAATTCATGTTTCCGATTAATTATTTGATTGTTACCTATAATATATTGCAGCAAATGTTTGACATTAAGGACTTTTTTAAGAAATGTGTTCAAGAGGCCATAAAAAAAAATGTTACTCATTGTACAAAGACTGGCGATTCTCGTGGAAGCGAAAGTACTTGGCAAGACAAGAGGATTGAAAACAAATGATAGACATTGTATGGAGTTCTGATCGACCCAAAGTAATTTAATAGTCACTATTTTGAATTCCAAAAATATTTAAACAAGTACATAAATATTTACTAATTAAGTAAATAAAAAAACAATTCAAAAAAAAATAAAGAATTCAAACGTGCTTCTGTGACTCAAAAAATATTTGAATAAACATGTATAATATATTTGCTGCAAAAAATTATGAACCTAATCAATAGTGTAAGAATTAGATTTATGTAGTAGATCTTGAAATATTTAGTGCTTAATCATTGCATAATATCACCTCGGAATAAAATTTACTTAGTTGAGTCTTGTTGAACTTGGAAAGAAATTTGGATAATATTGGAGGTGGAAATACTTCTAAAGTTCATTTACCCTAAGGCTACATGACGTTGCTAGAAAGTTTTGAGAAGACTTCTGATACCTTTTATATAGATGAATTGACATGACAACACTCTAAGGAGTAAGGGCATAAATGAGAGAAGTAAGAGAGAATTGATTGTGGCTAGTCACTACTTCGTAGAGACCTAGAAATTGGCTTTGTTGTTTGTGGCAAATGACCTAGCTCAGAGCGATTGATTAGGTAGAAAATAAGAATTCAAAAGCTGAGAGAACAAATAGTCTTATTTATACCTTCTCTCCCTGTTTACCATTCTAGCAATTTTCCTCTCCCCTGTTTCTTAAAAATGCTGTTAAAATCAGGATTTCACCTAAAATTGGTGGAGGGTTCATAAAATTAAATCGTAAAATTATAGGATTTTACCTACAACTTACTTTATGAAACCATAGTTTATATAACACAATATTTTAATATTTAGAGCTTTCAATTTGATATGATCATGTCATATAAGTGGAAAGGCACTCATCTTATGGCTAGTAATGTGCGTTCGCATCCCACCATGATCCTTCTATTAACCAATTTACTAAAAAATTATATTAAACGTAAAAAAGCCAATATAAAAGAAAAACAAAATTCAAGATTACGATGAAAACATATTCTACAGCAATACAAATTTGAAAGTCTAAACTTTAAACAAAATAACAAAAGTATCCAAAACATACAACTAACAAAAAATGTATAAAACAAAACAAAAGAATGAAACTAATAAAAATCATTCACTTCTCTTTAATCCATGCTAGCATTCTCGTGATCTTCACCATCATCCTCATATTCTTCTTCATTTTCTTCATTTAAAGCTTCCAATTCCTCCATATTAGGATCATCATCATAATTAGAAACTTCTGCAGCCTCTTCATCACTACTCTCTGCCCCACTTTCTGTTACCTCCTCAAGAATTGTCAATTATGTTTTCTTGGAAGAAAGAATATGACCTTCCTTCTCAGTTATCTACTCATCATCTAAAGGGACATCATCGAAAGAAATTTAGCCAGCTTATTTTTTTCATTTGTCTCTCCATTAATTTTATGTTGTACATAACAAAAATCAAATTATTCATCCTCTTTTGGTGCAAACGATTTCTTTTCTTTGTATGAACCTAAATAAATTTAAAAAAAGTTAAATTTTATAAGTTCAAGTATGGAAAGGAAAAGATGGAAATTCAAAAATAAATATATATCAACTTATAATCTAATCTTATCATTTGAAACCCACTCCAGTTCCTTTCACAACTAGAAGCACTGCAAGTCGAGCTAAGAACTCAAATAGCAAATCGTGTAAGCTCTAGACACTCATCCCTATAAGAATCCCACCACTCAGCTGGTGCCTTATTAGTCCTTGTCAAATTTGTAGTTTCATAACTAAAAAATCATTTTGCATTCTTAAAATATTCAAGGTGTAAATCTATTTTCAATCTCTCATCTTTGTTAGGCACCATTATTTGAATGCAATTACAAAGTCGAGATTTAATTCTAGCATTGACTTTAAAAGTAGAACTATAATGAAAATGAAGATTAAGGTAATAAGCAGTAGCATGTAATGGCCTATGAAATTGAGACTCCTATCTTTCATCAATAATTTTTCAAATAGGTTCATAACTTAAAAAAAAAAAAAAAAAAAAAAAACTTAATAACTGAAAGTTAATGAATTATTCTTTATTGAAATTTAAACCATAAAGTAAATAAGAATTAAGAAGAAGAAATTCACTTATATTTTTTCTTTCGCACAATTCATAGCTTCATAGATAAATCCTATGGCGGCATGCATTCAAAATCTACCATTTGAGGAGCTTTAATAAGAGGAAATGCAACCTTCAAACAATTGATAACATTTTTTTAAAACTGGCTATCCATCACTTTAGATTGGACCTTTTTCCCTATTTGTAGGGTTAAAAACTCATAGACCTTCATTTTGCAGGCAAAAATATAGTCATCAATGCACGTTTTAACTCAGAAAGACATCTCAATGTGAAGTAGGCAGTGGCAAATCTAGTAACTGCTGGCCTAATAGGATCTTTTCCATTTGTAAATTCCTTCAACTAAGAAATAAGTGTGGTCCTCGAGTAATTGAATGTAGTAAGTTTTCTACCCTTTGTAATGGTAACACGATGCATACTAAGTTTCTTCTCCAAATCCTCTAACATAAGATCAATATAATGGGTTGCACAAGGTGTCCAAAATAGATTCTTTCTTTGCATCATCAACGACTCTCTAGCTACTTTATAATTAGTTGCATTATCTGCCACAACTTGAACAACATTTTCTTCACCAACATTAGTTATTTATTCAGCATTTCAAATATTTTATCATCAATTTTTGAAGTCTCAGATGCATCAAGAGAGTATAAAAAGACTGTCCCCTTAGGACTATTCATTAAAAAAATTACAAATAGATCATCTCTTATTATTTGTCCATTCATCAGACATAATAAAATAACCTGTCTTCTTCCATGCCATTTTGTATTCCTCAAGCATGTCATTTATGTGAATAACCTTCTTCTTTAGGTGTTTTTTCCTAATTTTGTGATAAGAATGAGGCTTCAATACAATTCCATACCTTCCAATCAAGTTAATCATTGTTGAAAACTTTGGATTTTTAACACAATTAAAAGAAATAGTGCTAGTATAAAAAAGTCGGTCAATTTGTTGACTTATTACTTCCCTCAAATCTTTTTAATCAATTGATTAATAGTTGATTAAGTAGATGTTTTCAAAATAAAATTCCCTCTTTCTTTTCCTAGAATCTTCTAAAGCCTTGAATAAAGTAAATAACATCAATTTTCTAACATCATCCGATACACTAGTGCAAATTTTCACATTTTGTCGAGTACAAGCCAAATGATATTTGAAACAAAAAATTTCCCTGCTAAACATACCATTGCAATATTTGCACTTAATTGTTTTAGAATCCCCATTGACATCAAGGCCATGCTCCTAACATCAAACCTATTCCTTTATACTTCTACTCGACTCAAGAATATAGTGCCTTACTCTACACTAAGTTTAAAGGTTACAAAACTCTATTTTTAACTATGAATTTGCCTATTTTACAATTTAATCCATAACAATTATCATTATATCTTTCAGTTTAAATAGATTTTGTTCTATTTTTATATTTTAAAAATATATAATATAAAAAAATTGTGCATCAGTCTAACCAATATTCTATATATATTTGCCCTAAAATTTCCATTCTATTTTACTCTATGTACCAAGTTAGATCGAATTGTTGCAAAAATTGTAGTTTAGAAGGATATATCCACCACTCAACTCAATTCAATGTACGGATCTCTCATGAAGCTCTACCAAAATTAAACACGAATGCAGTGGCTGACCAAGGAATGGCACGCCCCCAAGTTTTTTTGAAATTGTTTCGTACTCTCCCGAATTTTTAACTATGTATATTAATTAATATATCAGGTATCATCCCCCTCCTAAATTTTAAAAATATTGCTGTAAAATCTAATTATATTATGATAAACAATTACAATCATCCACACACAAAGATAAAGGACACCAAATTAATTTTAACGAGAAAATATTAGAATTGATTACCTAGTGAAAACCTCAAGTTGATAAGGTAGCTAACCAAAAAAATCAATTTACTATAAAAGTAAAAGATTATAAGAGACACACTGACTACAAAATAAAATTTGACACCATCCTAATTCTACTATTCTCTTACTCACTTGAACCTGCAATAAATCAAGTCTGTAGATTGATTCTTTCTTAACCCTGAATGACACCTCTAATATCAAGAGATGTTAAATGAAAGGATGAATTATTGTTCCTTAAATCCAACTTATAGATCTCTACATTTGGGTTTTAATCAATGTTTGGAGAACCGGACTGGGGTATGGAACCGGATTATTGAGAGGTTCAACAAATCGAGGTCCGACTGAGGTCTAACCGGAGTTCAACCGGATGACGTAATAAATAATTTATTAATATTTATAAAAATATAAATATATAAAATATGAGACAAAGTCTAAATATTAATAAATATATAAATATTTATAAAAATAAATATATAAAACATCCAAAAACCGATTTTTAATGAATCCCGGTTCAAAGGTTCAACCGGTTCAATCGGGATCGAACCGGTCTTTGACCAATTTTGACCGATTCTTATTCAATGCATTTAAACCAGGTATAACCGGACCGGCTTGATGACCGGTTGGCGGTTGGACCGGTTGAACCGGCCGGTCTGGTCCGGTTTCCTAAACATTGGTTTTAATAATTTGGATAATAGGGTTTTCTCAATATAACGGGAAAGCTCCTCAAAATTGCTCAAAAGAAACTTTTTATAGTCCAATATAATTAGGTTAAAAAAGGTGCAAGACAAATCTAAAAATTTTTCCTAACACCCACTAGAGTGCCTTACACAAAAACCTAATCACTCATACTGTTTTTGAGCTCATTTTTTGAAACTTCTCTCAAGCGCTTTTCTAGTGCTAAAAGTCGATACATGAAGTGCTCAAATTGGCTTTGAATATATAAGTTATTTGAAGAAAACTTCATTGAACTTAGAAAAGACTTGACTAATAGGACTCGATTCAAAACATTTCAAAAATTTTACAAACTCAAATTTTGAATCGCAATTGTCACTAATAAAAGATAATGAATCTAAAAATTACTTTTATTATTTTAAAAAATATTAATTTTCTCTCATTTGAATTTCTGCTTAATGAAAGGATCCTCCAATAGACATTATAAATATATATATATATCAAACTAGGTCATGACTTTATTGCTAGCTTTTGCGTCTAGTTTTGTTGGCAAGTAATGCGTTTTGATTGGCATACGTAGCTCCAATTGATACGGTGAGATCAGCTTCTGCTTCTTTTTTCAAAGAGTTCATTTAATTGGATTCAATTGCACGGTACTGCCTTTTGATCACACAACGTTTCATGAGAAGATTAATAATTAATTTTTCTCATCCAGAAGAAAAAAAAAAAAAAAACATATTCAATTATCAATGATGTTGATGTATGAAGTATTTAGCAGCTGATGTTTCCTTGAATTAATGATCCTATTATCCACTTTTATAAAGCTTTAGTTATCGGAACATGGGTGATTTAGATTCTTTATTATCATGCCTATGTGCAAGGTTCATTAATCCTAAAACTACTGCCAATAGGTATCCCTGTTATCTAATCTTAGTTAGAATTTTTTAATTTTACCTATAGATATAGATATAATCGTTGTACTAACTTCCAAGTAACTATAGGTTTCAGGGGTGAACATGAGAGAGGGGGTGAGAGAGAGAGAGATGGGCAGCTGATAATGCTTAACAGACATGTACTTGTGATAAGAAATGGACATTAATGCTTATAATACTTCATTCATAATGGCCAAATTAATTAACTAATGGAAATAGAGAGGTATAAGATAAAGTAGGCTAGAATTTCTGTGTCAATCATATGAAATGGAAAGGAAATGAGAGAGCTCTATATCGGGATATGGTTGGCAAAGCCTGAAGGCTGAAAGTTTTCAGTATATAACTTTTACCCTAGGGTTCTTTTTCCACAAAAGTAAGATAATCATAACCCTTCACCCTATATAGTTGACAAATATATTTTCATTTTCCCTTTTCCTGGCCTTTTATTTATTTTTTAATATTTATCGCATCATTAATCCCAGTTCACAAGAAATTTTTACGCTGAAATAATTGCCAACTCCCCGTGGTCATCAAGAAAGCCTATTTAGATGACGTCAATTTCTCAAAGCCAGGAAAAACGCCTCAAGTTTTTTGCTGTCATCGTCCACCAAGCCCTTAATTCATTCTATGAATGTTATTGTTAACTAATACTATGTAGAAAAATACTCAATAATATCAAATTAAATACTTAAAATGATTTCCAAAACTGGTGCGACATTGGTAGATTTGTAATAAAGCTGTCTATATACGGTGGCATTTGGTTGGGAAAAAAATTAAAAATTTATGCAAAAGTAACATATAACAAAATTTAGTTAAAAAAAAAAGTTAAAAATATTATAAAAAATATTGTGTGGTTTTTTTTTAAACCAAACACTTCTACATATATGGTTTTTTTTTTTTGAAACCAAACACTTCTACATATATCTTGATAACTTTTTTTTATCTTGTATTTTTTTGACTCACGAATGTTTTGTTATTATTTTTTCTTAAAATATTATGCAGTTTTTTCCTAAAAATATTACACAGTAGAGCAATGTTGTAGGATAAGAAAATTTTGTCATAATTTTTTTATCAAAATTAATGATATAGCATATTTATTAGTCTATCATTTTGATAAAAATAACCCATTTGTTACTTTACCACATCAATTTAATGAATTTTTCAAAAAACGAATTCTAATACAATAGCATTTTGTTTTTTGTTTTCTTCTCCTTTTTCGTTTTTTGTTTTTCTAGTATAGGATTGTGGATTGTCATGCTGCTACACAGCCAAAATTTTAATTAGAATATTTTATCAAAATTACATGGATGAATCACTATAAAATAAAGCATTCACTAAAATGATCTTTTATTACAAAAATATCACACAATTCTAATACAAATCTTTTGTTAAAAAAATTTGATAAAATAATGTTATTATTTAATTTGAAAAAAAAAATACTGACTCTTTGTATAGCTGGTTACAAGTTAATTGTAAAAATACTATCTTTTTATATTTGAGAAAAAAAAAACTAAACTTTTGGTTTTTTTATTAACCTGACAAATTCATCTTTGATAGTTTAAAATAAATTTAAAATATA
>JAVXUM010000021.1:8740480-8753647 GCA_035590655.1 Pouteria glomerata | reverse complement strand
CCATTTGTTTGAAATTTTTGAGAATTTTGGAAGCTAGATATCTAATAACCATTTCAATGAACTTTGGTGACTTAAGAACTCATAAATTCACTCAAATTAAATTCCATACTACCAGCTGTATTATTCTGAGTTTGAGACTCATTTTGGGCAGTTTAGTGGTCATAATTTCACCCTAGTTAGGTTTCCATATTAAGGATTGAAGACTAGGTTGAAATTGGAGCACAATGGTACACTAGATGACCTAAAAATTCACTCAAATTGAACATTAAACTAATGGTTGGAATTTCTGCTACTTTGCTGGAATTTTCCCTGTTTTAGGACACTTTTGGACCCTAAATTGTGCCTAGGAACTTGGTAAAAAGTGCATAACAAATGCATGCTTTAAAGTGGTATTGTGCTCAATTTAAAGTGGCCAAACGGAACCTGAAATGTGCAGAATTTCTGCAACTTATGTATTCCATAAATCTGAATTCTGTGTGTTCTAAAATGATGTATTAAGGTTGAAGAGTGTATGGTTCAATTGGCGTTACATTTCGAGCTCATTTGATATAATTACATTATATTGAAAGTTAGTATGCTGGTGGCCAAACGGAGCCTTAAATGTGCAGAATTTCTGCAACTTATGTGTCAAGTAAATCTGATTGTTTTTGTGTTCTAAAGTGATGTACTAAGATTGAAGATGGTATGGTTCGATTGGCGTTACGTTTTGAGTTCGTTTGATATATTTGCATTGTATTGAAAGTTAGTGTGTTAGTGTTGGAACTTGAGGCAACCAAGTAACAAATTGGTAAATAAATTGAAAAAAAATGAAATGTTGTTTGCCGGGGAGTTGTGGGGTACTGAAAATAGGAAGGGTTAGAGATCCCTCGGGTTGAGAGTCCTGGAACTTGCGCAGGGTTGGTGTTCATACCAGTAGGTTAGTAGCCTACGAAATGACAGATTATGTATTGGCGTAAGGTCGCCCTGGATTAGATCCTAAAGAACGACAATTAGTACCCAATTCTCGATGATTGTGTGATAGTAAATAAATAAAAAAGAAATAAATTTGGTGATATGAAATTAATATCCAATGGCTTCATAAGACTTTAATCATTTATTGAACCCAATTTTTTGTTTGTGAACTATGATTGAAAATGTGAACTTTAGTTCTTTAAGTTGTTCAGGTTGGTTACATTTTTGTTGTGCTTGAACGTTGGTTATTCTGTACATGCTTTCTATATTCATGTTCATGGCATTGCATATATATATATATATTATTGTGAGGCAACGTGAGCACAAGCCGTCTGTGCTCACGCCCCTACAGATGTCATTGTAGGACCCAGACCTGATGTCTAGATGACCTAATGCTTAAGTTGGGAGCTTGCAGGAGGCGTCTCAAACTTGGCCTAGTTTGCATTTAGATTTTTGTGAATGTATAACAGGAAGGCAAACTTGGAAATTTATGTATTTTTGGGAACATGAATGTAAATTTATTTTTGGAGTAATGTAAACTTATTCTTTTGGGGTATGTAATGGCCCTAAGGCCAAGTGATGTAAACCTATTTTATTTTACATTTTAGTCTCTTGTGTGGATTTTAGGTTGCTTAAAAAATTAATAATTAGCAGGTGCTTCTAGTGTATGTTGGAAATATATTTATACAGGTTATTGTGTTACAGGTACCAACTTATAACAGTTTAGACCTATATATATAAGGGGAGGTTTTGCGGGTCCAATGCATGACTGTTGTGCAGCTCTGATGTTATTGGTTTAGTGGTTCATGTTGCGTGTGTTTCACTCACCTCTCGGGTCTCCGGACTCGAGGCGTGACATCACTGCTACTCTCCACAATATCTTTACTCTTTTGCTTTTGCCACATCCCCCGACCTCTATTATCAACACATCAACACAAAAGATTGAGGGGCAACCCGATGCATATTAAAGCTGAAATAAAACTTATTCCATAATGTTAGAGCCACATGATAATGTAAAAATAAATGATCCAAAGATTCAAAATCCCTTTTATAGAGAATGCACTACTGTGGAAATAATGTTGAATGAGGTCTGCTCTTTTGAAGAGTATCACAAGTATTAAATTTTTTAAGAGCCAAGTTTCAACAAAATACTTTGACTTTAAGGGGTACTTCACTATCCAAAACATTCTAGAAGAAAGGAAAGAGTTTAGATTTATGTAGTCTACTAAAAGATCAAAGAAAGATTTGGATGTAAAATTACCCAACATCGTTGGACTCCAAATCCTTTTGTAATCTACATGATCCACATGATAAGCAACCCCAAGGTTCTAATTTTAAATTATGATATACATGATAAATTCATAAATAGTAATCTACATCAACTCTAGACCCTTTCTAATTTTTCACACAGCAAATTTAGTGAATGCATTAGTGGTTCAACAAAGCCAATTTTTTACAAAGACTAAATTCTATGGTTCTGAAAAAAATCATAAACCATAAAACTTTAGTAACTAAACCTCAGTAATGCATAGTCTAAAGAAACCAAATTATATATATTCTAACAAATTTAAAGCTTCTCACAGAATACCAAAAATGTACAGAGTTAAAAGTCAAATAGTGGTTTTTACAAGGAACCATAGATTTTAAAGATGAACATTTTTGTTTTGTTGTTGTTTTTATTTATTTATTATAATATTTTTTTTTTTATGACATGGAACCTCCCCAAGCAGGATTACATTGGACCCACCTAAAGAGTAAATTACATAGATTCCAATAGGTTGACACTCAAAATTTACAAAACTAGAATGATATGTTATTACCTACCATATAAACCAAACTATTGGCAATGATTAAATAGCTTTAAATAATAGCAGCTAGTAAAACTCACACGCCCCTCATAACCAATTGGTTTTATTATGGCACATACATGGATAAAATATTTGAAATTAATTATTTATCTGAACTGTTTTCCAGATAAGAAAAAAATCCATCATTCTTATGTAAAAAGTTACTTAAGTATCATTAGAAAGTGAAAAGAAAGTTGTGAGGCAAAGCTCCTCTAGAAGTTTCTCTTTGGCTAAAAATAATTTCCTGCTCATATATTTTCAGAAATACACACAAAAGAATATACACAACGATTTGCCTTTTTTTTTTTTATTACACAAAGATTTGCTTGGATGCACATATATGTGCACGCTCACGTGCTTGAGCATGGCAAATTAAAAAAATTTGATCAAAGCCAATAAACATGCATCAGAAAGACAAACCAAATTTTTGAGAACATCAAGAAGTGACTGCTCCACCGTCTGCTTCTAATGCTCCACCACTAGCTTCTTTCCTATTGCCTACTCCTATAAGTGATTTAGATGTTCCTATTACTCTTAGGAATGGTACACATTCTTACACTTTTTCTATCTCTCGTTTTTGTGTTCTATGAAACTTTATTACCTTCCTATTGATCATTTGTTATATCTTTATCTTCTGTATCTATTCCTAACACTATTTCTAAAGCACTGTCTCACCCTGGATGGCTTTCTGCCATAAACGATGAGATCTACTCTTCGAGCTAATGATACTTGGGATCTTATTACTCTTCCACCTAGTAAGTCTGTGCTCGGTTGTGATATTTAATGTCAAGGTTCATCCTAACGATAATGTGGACAGGTTAAAGGTGCACCTGGTGGCAAAAGGGTATACATAAATCTATGGTTTGGACTTCTTTGAGACTTTTTCTCTTGTTATAAAGATTACCTTTTTTTGTCTTTCTATCTTTTTATTTCTATCTCTTGTTGTAAAGATTACTATTTGTTTCTCATGAATGTAAAATCAAAGGTTGTGCAAATTTTCAAAAATATCAACATTATGACCCAAACCCAATTCCATACCAAAATCCAAATCTTTAGGACTGAAATGCAAACAAATAGTTCAAACACATTCTATGAGATTATCTACAAAGTCAAGGCATTATACATCAAAGTTCATGTGTCAATACTCCTCAACAAAACAAAGTAGCAGAAAGGAAAAATAGTCACATTCTAGAGGTTGCTAGATCTCTTGTATTTTCCACTCATGTCCCAAAACACTTGTGGGAAGAGCCATACTCACAGACATTCAAGGGAAGAATCTCATAAACGAATACCAGCTTAAGGATATTGATGTGCCACAACAACCAACACCAAACCAAGTCCACAAGTTACTGTCCCTTCTCTATTAACCACTCCCACTCCTACTACTCTAAACCTCAGTTATCAAACCGAAACTGAATCGGAAAATCTTCCACATCCTTCAACTCCTGTTCAACGTCTGGAACCTGAAGTTAAAGGTGAGCTAATTGTATATTCTCAGAATAAGAAGACTCAAAGAGGATTTAAAGCTATAAGCACCTCTCGAGCAAAGTTAGAATCTGACCTGAATCCAAGAACAAATGAAAGTTCACCAGGGAACACTAGCTCTTAATTCACCATTATTGAGTCTAATGCTAATGACTTTCATTATCTTATTGCTCTAAGGAAAGGTGTGAGGTCATGTACTAGTCATCCAATCAACAGCTTGTTTAATATAAAGGGTTGAAAGGAGGCCTTGGAATATATAGATTATCTGAATGCAACACAGTAGCCTTGCTGCGTCATGTCTGGAATTTATGCTCAGATAGGAATTCGCTTTGGGCTAGATGGTGTGCAACAAAACTGCTAAGATGGCAGGACTTTTGGCAATGCAAGACACCTTCTGATTCTTCATGGGTTTAGCAAAAGATTCCAAAACTCAGACCTGTTGCATCCAAAATTTCTAGGTATAAGATTGGCGATGGTCAAAAGGCATCACTTTGGTTTAGCAATTGGCACCAGTTGGGTCCTTTAGTTCCCAAGTATGGTTCCAGATTGGCCTATGATGCAACTTTACCACTTAATTCAAAAGTCTCAGCAATCATCAAACAAGGTAAATGGGCATGGCCATATCCAACCACCTGGGAGCTTAGAGAAATCACAAGATTCACCGAACCCCAGCCTGATCGTTCAAGAACTGATCAATTCATACGGACGGCATCAAGGAATGGCATCTATATGCAAGCTACTACCTGGTGAGCTATAAGAACTCAGCACCAGAATGTATCATGGCATAAATTAGTATGGTTCCCTTGGAACATACCTAGACATAGCTTCATACTTTGGATGGCCATTAAGAAAAAGCTCAGTACCAAAGACAGATTAATCCAATGGGGAATAACAAGTGATGATCGCTGTGAGCTGTGCAGAAATGAAGCAGAGAGTATTGATCACCTTTTCTTTGCTTGCACTTATTCAAGAACAGTATGGGCTGAACTCAACAACTTATGTGTGCTTCAAAGGTCAAGACAAAGCTGGTCAGAGGAGATCACTTGGGCAACTGGTCGATTTAGCAAGAAAAGCCCCGGCAACCTTATTAACAAGGTGGCTTGGGCAGCTATGATTTACTATCTTTGGCTGGAAAGAAATGCAAGGTCTTTTAAGGGAATTTCTTCAACTCCTCAAAGCATTATACAAAAAATTAAACATGATGTAAGAACTAAATTTTTGCAATTAGTTAAAGCAAGGAGTGTTGATACTAGCTTATGCCATAGGTGTTGGATCCCAAGTTTTTGTACTACTAATGGCCAATAATCTTGTAAAATGAGGGTATGCCCTCTTGATGATGTACTTTCTCTCGTTTAATCCAAAATTATACTCACTCACCAAAAAAAATAAATAAATAAAGGGTTGTCACCTAGCTATCAAACATTTGTTGCAAACCCGAAAAAAGCATATGTTCCTAACCCCATTCAAGAAGCCATGTCAAGTCTAGAATGTAAGCACTAAAGAAAAATGGATATTGGGAGATTTCAGAGCTATCAAGTTAGAAACAGCCAGTAAAAAACAATAATGTGAACAACCAAAGTTCCCATTGCGCTAGACACTTATAAATGGTTGCTTTTATATCAACTATGGTTCCTGCTCTTACTTTCCTTCTCACAAAGAACACAGAAGTACTGCTAGTTATGCCCCTATGTACTAGCTTATCCAAGTAAGCTTACCCTAGATAGCTAGCTAGAAGCTAAATCTATGCCAAGGAATATGCTTAGTGAACCACAATATTATGAGTCATGAAATAGCGGCATATTGCTTATTACTAGAAACAACACAAACAAATTTAGCCCTGCTGCAACTATTTGGGGAATAAAGAGGAGGATTGTGGAGAATTACCTCACAAAGCTCCCATGGGAAATGGAATGGCCATGACTAGTTCCCATCAGAGATAATGAAGGAGACTTTAGAATTTATGGGAAGGCCAACATCATAGGCAATTTGGCAGACATATCTAGGAGCAAGAGGTCCTAGAGGGTGCCAATTTTCAAACCATAAAGAAATGTCCTCACCATTGCCACATATTTGCAAAAAGGAGCGACTAGTTCTCATAGCTTCAAAATCGTACCCCAAGTTCAAGAGCAATCATTAGGGACATTTGAAAGCACTGGTTCAATGTTTCTAAAATCAAGTCATGTAGAGGTTACAAATATAATTTCAAGCATACCATACAAATCATTTTCACATTGAAGCCATTTAATTTAGTGTTAAGGACATCTCAGAGTGAACTTTTAAAAGTACATCTAATAAAATATAAAGTATGTTTAAACAAATAAGCTAGAGCTTTTCTAAGAGGTGGTCTCTTGAGCATAGAGTGCTCTCAGTTTTTCTGTGGGATGGCATCTGAGTTATTTACTTGCACGTTGGGACTCGGACATTTTTCTGACATGTCGGGAAAAAAAATGACAAGGGTAATAATTCAAACTAATCATCTCTCTTATCCAATGTACAGTGGCAACAAAGGTTTTGCCATTCCCTCCATTTATGTTGATTTTTTTGTTTTTCCCTAGAATGGCTAGATTGATTCATTCACAAAGGGGTACTAAAGTGGTGAGAAGGAAATAGCCTTGGTTATTAATATCTTTGGCCCTAACACCCAATAATTTAGGAGGAAAAGTAATAACACAACTCGAGAAGGTGGAAGAACCAATGTCTACAAATAAAAGTATAATTTTGTCTCTTTTGTACAATTGGTTCTCTAAAAGTGTTGATTATGATCTTGAACCAATTTTGTGATTTTTAGAAATTTCTATAAAGCTTGGATGCATGGTTGGCATAGGTTTTTATCTCTAAGCTTTTGTAGTATATTGTATAACTGGATATGGGTGGCATTCAAATTCATGATCTAGTAAACGAAGTACTACTGACCTTACGCACCTGCTCAGCAAGTTCAACATGAGCTGCCTTTACTTCATAATCATTACCCGTTTTTGTCAGACCCTGTTAAATTATACTAGTCAGTGCAAGGCAAAACAACTTTCATGCTAATTTTGAAAGTGAAACATTTCTCACTAGCATTTTCACACCTTGGTAAGTAGAAAATGAGCGAACTAACTTAAATCCTTCTCTCACCTTGGTAATAACCAAAAGAGACAAATCCATGCGATTCATGAGATGATCTAAAATGGTATTTTTGACATACTTAACAGCAACAGGTATGTCCCTGTCTATGAGTATTTTATGTAGACATTCATTTACCAAGTTTTTCACCAACAGACAATTGTCCCTTCTAATAGTTTCAATGCCTGTAACAAAAGTTAACAGATCAGAAGATGGAGTAACAGAATATACTGAAGCTCAGGCAGTCAAAAAATTCCTACCTTTGGTATCCATTTTGTCAAACTTATCAGGATTGGTCCGTAGAAGACCAGCATATCTCTTCTTGCTTATTAGTAGATATGGATAATACACCTTCTCAAACTCTAGTTTTATGGGCTACAAAACACACATACCACCACAAGGAAAAGGAAATCAACTCAGATAAAGAGGGAGGGGGTTTTCATTATTAGTAAAAATTAAACAGTAAATTCTCAACATAGGTCATAAAACTGATATGCAAAGTAGCAAAATGGAACACCATGAACAAAACTAAAGACCAAACTTAAAAGAGAACTGTACAAGAAGCCATATTATTCTTAATCCTACTAATCTAGAAGCCATGTGTTGTGCAGAACAAGAGATCACCTTCATGCAACACATAAATGAATATAGACAAAACAAAAATCTAAGAAAAACAACTATAATGAAAAACACAAAATGTACATGGTTACGTCCATGCATGGTTCAAAGTCGCAGTCGCTGTATCGACCCGAGAAATTTAGATGCGGTCGTAGCATCATGGCCCGGTATCAAGTGATACACAACTTTTAACAATTTTTAATTTAAAAAAATTCAAAACAATAATGAAAAAATTTTAAAATTCTAATTGATAAAATTAATATATTACATAACCAAACATATAGTAAAGTATTTTATTCAACCTTAGTGGAACTACTTACAATATGCGAACGAACTAATTTTATGACTTCCTCTATTACTGATAAACCATATATGAATATTAGAAACTAGTAGTTTCATAGTTTGTTTGATAAAAAATAATTATAAAATTATTGAATAATAGAGTAGATTTTTTTTTTCAACAAGCCATTTAATAGTTCTGCAATATTTTTTCATTGAATCATATTGTATGTTGAATAATAGTGTAGTATTTTTTTTAATTAATATGATTCACAATATATTAGTCACAATAGTTGCTATAGTTTAATAATTTGATTCGAATAATGGTTTAACATCAAATAATTTGGGTTGAATAATGGTAACTATAATAATAATTTGATTTCATCAAAGTTATTATCAAATATTTAATGAAAATACTAAATATTGAAAAAAAAAAGTAAAAGTTAAAAAAAAAAACTATAATAGAAGAATCAAAAGGATACTGTTATATTAATTGAAAAAATAAAAATTAAACTAATTTTGTTTTAAAAGAACAACAAATTTGCTTTGTTAGAAAGAATAACAAGTTAATACACGTCATTGTATTTACTTAAACAAATATTTCAATAAAAAATTAGTATCACATCTTATTAGTTGAGGAAGTCATTTTAACTTACCCATGGGTAAAAATTATTTTTTTTATTGGTTTCTCAAAACTAATAAACAAATTAGTTT
Organism: Pouteria glomerata; assembly: GCA_035590655.1. Lineage (NCBI taxonomy): Eukaryota > Viridiplantae > Streptophyta > Magnoliopsida > Ericales > Sapotaceae > Pouteria > Pouteria glomerata. The sequence goes on along the minus strand of JAVXUM010000021.1, from coordinate 8,744,648 downwards.
TCCATATGCGATAAAAAAATTGTTAATTGCTACATATAGATAAATATAACAAAATGCAACATAGATAAGCTTGCCATATATCGGAAACAAAAAGTAAAAGAAAAATAAAAAGAAAACTATAAACGGAGGAGATGGATAACCAAAAAAAAAAGATAGGAAAAAAAAACTCTACAGTGCGTGAGAAGGTGAACTAACGACAATCTAATAGAGACTTCGGCAACGATTGACGATCTTGTACAAGGGAAGAATGACTACTGGTGATTTAGTTGTGACAGACGAGGTGCATATATGACAAACACTGGCAGTTGATGAACACCATTAAGTCTTTCTCTGCTTTAGATCTAGATTCTTAGGTCAAATTTTCTTCCACTTTCTATATTCAACTCACCTCTACATCATTTGTATTGCCGAGATATCACCACAATTTCTCCATGTCCTAGAGTATCATCAACATCTAGGAATATCTCAGCCGCGAGAAGCCGATTTACACAATTTTGTCGATATCCGTTGACTTAGGCTGAGAATTTGGCACGGCGTCTCATGATACCAAGCCAAGACACCAAGATATCAGCTATCTTGACCGATACTTTGAACACGGGTATGATAAGATTTGGTTTTCACTATAAAAACTCCAACAAATGAGTTAGAAAAAAAAATTTGATAATAGAACCTTAAAGAAATCCTTAGAGAACCATCTCACTTTGTTTGTAATTTTTCCCTCAAACCTAACCTTGAAAACCCCAATCTAAACTAAGGTTGTACAACATGTCCTAAAAATATAGGCCACGGAACCAAATACGAATTGGGCTCTTGAAACACATTTTAAAAAACTGTCAGGTCAATGCATATTTTATCATCTTGTCCTTTTCTGTCATACAGTCAGCCTGCAGAGGTGTGCTCACCATGCTCGCAATGTAACTCAGTCCATATTCTATCTAATATTCCAAAGGGGTATTATGGAAGTTAATCCACACTGGAACAGTCTTGCACCCCTCTTTGTTTAGATTTAGATTAGGCTGCCACTTCCTGAGGGCCAAAAGTTAATTGGCGAAATGCCATGGCCCCTTATCCAAGACTCTAGTCACCCCCATTGCATCATTGAACTTGAAGAAGAAAAACTAGTTTTCATTATTAACGACCTTAGCCAACCCCATCTTTCCCTATAATCTTTTTGCGATGTTCTACAATAGAATGAAAGGCAATTTAGAAAATAGCCTACAATAGTGGTAGCCCAATGATCCACTCCCTAGAGTGGTACCTCACTAGGAAGCTTAATGCTAACATTCTCATCTTACAAGATAGGTTGAATATAATTCAAATGCATAACACCTTTTGCTTAGGATTAAACAACCGAAATCCAATTACATTTACATTTCTCTGCAGCAAAGGAAGTAGCCAAGCCCTTATCCTTACATTACTAGTTAGGAGACCCATAGCAAAAACGCAGTCAGCATCCTTATCCTCAGAAACAGGGTCTTTACTCAACCCCAAATCCCCATCACAACCAACAAACAACACCTCTTCTTCCCCAGACCTATCCGCCCAAGATCTCTCTGCACTAGCTGGAACAAAATCGGTAAGGCAATGGCGCTCACCAAGCTCTTGAATATCTTGGTTTTACACCTCCTGAACCTGAATCTTAGCCTCAGAGCTCAACTTACTAGACTATTCCACTCGATCATTTAGTGGTAAGTGCTATTTGGCCAACCAAGCTACCTCTAAACTTCATGCAAGCTTCGGTGACACAATGGTGTCCAAAGTAGGGGACCCAACCTCTTTCTTCTTTGGCACCGCCCTTGTAGAGACCTCTGTTAGACTAGGGAGTCTATCCCCCTTCCCTTGGGAACAAAGCGTAGCCCCAGTTAGAGTATCCTCACTCTGAATCCATATTACACGAGTCAGGAGCAGTGTCCTATGATGCTCTTCACCACCATGATCTTTTCAAACAAGGCCAAGGTTTGGTTCTTCCACCGAGGAGCCCTCCGTAGCTTCCTCAATATTTACACCATTCACAACTAGCTTCCCAATATGGTGATTATGAAGACATAACGAGACCACCATTATCCTTGGAATTCCCGCCAAACCCTACTTTCGGAACCCTAGAAACAACCATAGTTAGCACAAAACCTTAGAAGACCTAGAAAGGCAGCAGCTAGTAGTGACATGAACTCCTCTTAAGTCTTTTAAAACACGTTTGTAGACTTAAAATGAATAAATAGATAAACAGATTCATAAAATCATGAGTAAAATGTAGATTTGGATTATAGGTTTTCCATTTAACATAACATTAGAATTTATTTCTAAAACTGATGCCAATTCATTGAAATAAAGATTTGAGTTGGCTTTAATAAATGTATTGCCATTCTGATTAAACAATTCCAAAATAAATCCAAATATATCCTCCTATGTCCCCCTACCGAAAAACAAAATAGAAAAATATTGAAATAGCTTGACATTTGTGCCAATTTCTAATAGCTTAAACTTTGGGGATAACTGGGGACCTAGTCCTAAGTAAAAGCCCCGTTATCAATGTTTATACACCATTTATTGTTGTACACTTTGTTTGTCTATGTCGGTGTACCTTATTTGCTTCATCTTGTTTGTTTATGCTCCACGTGCAAGTCGATGCCTCATGCGAGGATGAGTGATGAAATAACTTGATATACGTTGTTCAGCCCATTTTTGAACGACTTGAGCATTTTGAGAAATTGGCCCAACAATATATATCTCAAAAGTAATTTCTAGAATCTACAATTTTGAGCATAACCAAGTGGGAAACATATCTCAAGAGTAATTTAATCCATGATTTTTAGCACAATCAAGAGGGAACTTCGACATATGAATACAAGAAAAAAGACAGTCAATTGAAGAAGCTTAAAACACTTAAACTTACTCTCGTGAAAGTCCCACTGATGTAATCCGCAGCTTCCCTCCCAAGGTCCATAGCTGCTTCAACAGTGGGCACACCAAATTGCACCATTGCAGAATCTGTATCTTCGTATATAACCTGATATTGTGACATGATCACTTCTCATGGAAAATCGACTAAAAAATATCAATATCTAAGATAGTTGAGAACGAACTATAGACATCAAGGCAAGGGTGCATTCTTGTGAGCTAAAAAATATTTACAAAAAAGAAAGAATGTGAGCTTACACATGATTCAGTAATCTGTTAATAGAAGTAAACTAATAAAGTTAGCAAAGTATAAGACTGACATCTAGATTATATATATATTGACAAAGTGCATTGCCATCATATATTCACATTTCAAGCTTAGAGATCTCCTAGACTAGATTGGATCAAGAATTAAAATATCATTTCAGTAAGGCATTTTAGTCAGCTCAGAACAGAAACACTATGAAACATCTTGGAAACATGATGGAAGAAGCCCGAAGGAAATATTTGAAAACATAAACTAAACTTCGCCCATTTTATATTTTTAAAGCTAGTAAATAAATAATTCAACGTGTTTGAAGGGTATATATATTCACTAGACTACAAAAATTCTGAAAAAAATAGGTAGTAACTCTGTTGTTGTTTCAAGCATGCTATACCAATAGATTATAATAAAATTAGGTAGCAACTCTATTGTTGTTTCAAGCATGCTACGCCAACTTCCTTCCTCACAAAGGTTATTCCCCAATTTACTTTCCATAACTCCATCTATTATTGTGCTATCTTTTTTTCTTCCTTCTTTTTTTTTTGGCTCTGAAATCACATATTTCATTTTAATGCTATATCCTAGGAAGCAAAGACACTTCAAAACGGGTGCCATATCCATATTTGACACATTTCAGACACACTCCTTAGACACTCCAAGATACATATTGGACACACCATTTATTATTTTATTTTATTTTTTTCAAATATATGATTTGAGCAGCAAAACCTTCTAAAATTATAAAATCTTATAACTTATATTTTGTTATATTTTGTATATTGAATTATATATTTTATTGTGGATGTTATATTCATATGCATGGTTAATAAAAATATACAAATTTTATATTTTTTATCATATTCCCACCCCGTTCGTGTTTAGATTTTTTTTTTTTAAATCATTGCATCCTTGTCCGTAATAGTATCATATCTATGCTTCTTACGCTATATCTACAGCAATTGCATAAATACTATTGAAAACTTATATTTAAATTATAAATAAGTA